>DS995769.1:93926-121403 GCA_000151175.1 Trichophyton equinum CBS 127.97 | reverse complement strand
CGGCTGTTAACCTCAATAAATTGATAACATCTTGACGCCTGAAACTAATATAAAGTTCAATTTTATATAACCCCGCGACCATAGAGCAAAAATGAAGAGTAGATAGATAGAAGCCAACGGGCAAAAAGGACAAAAGGGAGAAAAAGAAGACATAAATCTCGAGTCGTAAGGAATGAGAAGGCGTGAGGTAATTTTACAAATGAGCGATAATATCAAGCATTTATGGTCGTCTGATTCGATTGAAGTGACTAATGATGGGAGCAGATTCAAACCTGCAGTGTTGAAGGAGCGCTGTGGGATAATGGGGTTTTGAGAGTAACATCACTGCAAGGGGTATCAGGGTATTCGGAATCATATTAAGGCAGAGCTATCATGAATGAGGCGTGCAGATAGATGCATTGATGGCAGCATGAACGTCCTGCTTTCTAAAGCCAGGGGCTCTCCCGAGGCAAGTTGATCGACTTGCTAGTTCTAATTGTAGAAGCAAGGTAAGTTACGTGAACACACGGAATAAAGTGAAAATAAGATCAAATAAAGATGGTGAACAACTATTTGACTCACGAGTGGTAAATTTCTCAACATCCAGAATCACAGTTCGTGGTCTGTGAGTTACAGTGCTGATATTTAGAGTTTGGTCGATAGCAGGTGTTGGAGGCAAAAACTGAGAATCAAGCCCGAGTGGTCGCATATTAGACGAGCTGCTACTGGGACCGAGATAATCGCTGCTGTGCTTCAATGGCGGGTATGAGGCTTCGATGGAGGAAGTTGCATTTTGGGCATTTGGTTGTGAGCGAAGAGGTTGGGTGAGTTTATTAGAAGCTAGCAGCTTGCGAGAATTCGCAACGAGGGAGGAAGGAATCTCGATGAACGTGGAAAGACTGCCCAGGTGGATGCCTTTTGTTTTCAGATACCCTTCCACATCATGGCAGTCGAACCAAGTGCCTCCGAGTCCCATTTTCTCAATAAATTCCTGCACGGTACTGAACTTCTCACTTTCCCCCATCTGGGAGAGGAGTGTTCCAAGAACACGGTCCAGGGATTGCATATTCGGGGGAAACATGTTATTTCCAAGACCATCTCTTCGAGGATAATGCATTCCTGCGCCCCCAAGACAGAAGTGTGGTTTTTCTACGAACTCCAATGGCTCGTTTGCGGTTCTTTGTAGTAGGGTAGTGAACGAGTTATGTAGATGGCTTCTCATAGTCAGGTAGAATGTGAGCCTGAACTTGTGGGTCAAGCGCTCCGGTCGTGTCCCAGGATTTGTCAACAGAGCGTAGCCGTATTCGAGTGAGCGGCGGTGGAGCCGACGAGCAAAGCTGGACTCTTGATGACTATACGTAATTGGTAGGTCGCGACTGAAAAGGTATCCACCACTAGAGCAAGGAGAAGGGATAGGGCAATTGGATAATCCAGTCCCTTCGAAAGCAGGAATGCTAACTGAAGGGATGTTGATAGAGGTTATAGCATCATTTGTCGTGGGGCCATAAAATTGGGTAGTGTCGGTAGGGATAGTATTCATATATAGGAGGTCATCGCCGTCCTTCAATGGCAAGGGTTCAGTGTTGAAATACCCCAACTTGTCATGAACATTCTGGCATGATTCGTCACTGGCATAAGTGTCTGTGGGATTATTCAAAATAATACAGCTGGCGTTTTCTGTAGCAGTCGTCGGTGCTGGTAATTCATCCAAGTCACTTGTAGGGCTCTTACCACCTTCCGAGATCTCGGGTGTCAAGGACATGACCCGCCTTGTTGTCCTTTCCAGCTGTTGTGCCAACCTTGGATATGCCGATAGAGCGCCACTTTTCACAGCCTCGTCATTGAAAGCTAGGAATGCTTCCCTCATCTCTTGCATGTTTGCTTCTAGCTCTGTGACACGCTGGGTTAGAGACGAGATTGCGGTTTCCTTTCGCATTCTGTATGCTCGTTGAGCAAGCCGTATCTGAGTCCGACGCCGCTGTTGATTGGCGTTAGCAGGTAGCTATCTAGTCTTGTCACAAATAATTTATCTGACTTACTTCGGCAGCCGTTCTATCAGGACAGTCCACCCTTGGACGTCCACGTTTCTTGGTCTCGTTTGACATTGACACGGCGCCAGTATCCCTCCCGCCCTTCTTGTGTAGATTTACCCTTGTTGATACACTTTTCTGTTTCTGCTGACCAGAGCCAGTAGAATTTTCCTTGTCTTTACTGTTCCCAGCAGGCTGTTTTCTCCCTGGCTCGTCGTAATTTGGGTACATCATCAAACTGCCCATAAGCAAAGGATTATCCTCGGCCGAAAGTCCAGTAGTAGGAAACGGCGCATGCGGTACATCTTGGAACGACATTGTAGAGAGAATGTCAAAGCTGCTGCGGTTTGAAGATGGAACAGAAAACATGGCCATTGCGATTGTGTCTGGGGCGTGCCCACTATCAGGGCTGAACAAAGCAACCAGGGTATATAAAGTATCCAGCTCCTTCGCCTGAAAAAGGACTCGACGGCTCATTCAGGCCAGAAACTTTACGGCGCAAGGTGAAGAAAAAAGAAAACTGAAGGAAAAGAGAGGTAATCCTTTCTCCGATCAGGGTCTCGTTGGAGGTTGGAGTTGAAGCGTTGCTGGTGGTGTGGAGAGGCTGAAGCATGAGGGCTCAGCTGGAGCAAGATGGATAACTAGTTAGCTAGTCTTACCTCAGCAAGCAACGAACCAGTTAACTGGCTGGCTCCTCCAGGAGTCTCACGGTCTCACGGTCTCACGCAGATGCAATAATAATAATAATAATAATAATAATAATAATAATAATAATAGACAAGATGAATGTCGCCGGCACCGGGCGCTGGCCAGGGATGGCACGTACGGATCGAGCTGTTGAGGCGATGACTTGCATCTGTCGTGAGGGAAGAGGCAGATGGCGGGTCTGCGGCCTCCCTTTGAGGGCGAGCAAAGCTGAATACGAGGAGCCCAGCGGCTGCACCCTCTGCAGACACGCTGGCTGCACGCTGGCCGCTCGCTGCTGACTAGCCAGGGGCCCCTCCACGTCGTTTCCGTCTCGCAAAGACGAGGGCGCAAAAACCGGCTGGCTCGATGCCTGTCGCTGGGGACGGACCGCGTTGTTGCAAGGGAGTTGTTAAACGAACCACCCAGGGGAGACGACGGTGACGCAGCTCTGTGACTCTGTCTCTGCTGTCTTCTCTCCTCTCTCTCTCTCTCTCTCTCTCTCTCTCTCTCTCTCGCGCGCGCGCTCAGTACGGAGTCGCTCTCTTTGCTTGCGTTAGTTATGGAGAGAGGCAAGACGCCACCCCAGCGGCCAGCGCTGTCCGTCGATCGTGGGAAAAAACACTCCCCGTCTTCCCTACGTCGTGCATGCGGCTGTGACAAGGACTCTGAGAGAATCAAGGCGCCTTTGCGTAACGGACGGCCTATTCGCCAATGGCCTTCCTTGCAAGGTTGCGATAATAGCCAGATGTGTGGCTTGCCGTGCTGCGAATGTGTGCCCACCGCAGCCTGGGATGGCCCCGATGGCGATTGCTGGCGATACCTGTGAACTCGTTGGCCGACTACCCAGGCCTGCGGACGAGTTGAGTTCTCCGTAGGGAGGTACAGAGCAGTAGAAGTGCACAGAATAGCTGGCAGAGTCCTCCCATGCGCTGCAAGGCCGCGAGAGTGGTAGACGTAGCTCGGTACTTCGTAGGATACGTACATAGAGACGGCGGGCAGCTGCAGCAAGGCCCGTCAGCGGCAGCCCTTTTGCCTTTGCCTTTGCGTCCCCATGGCCGGTCATCGCGAGGAGGTCGATGCCTTTTGACATCCAGCTGGCCGCCAACTACGGCGCATAACTAACCGGCCAGGAGGTGTCTCTGCTAGTCGACTCCAGCTAGTTATAGCTAACTGACTATAGGGTAACGAACTAGCTAATGGTTATGCGCCCGGCGGAATGACTTTACCCGCTGACGTCAAAAGCTGACAACAAAAACAACGACAACAACAACACCCGCGTCCACCAACAAACAACACTCCCAGGCGCACCAGCAGCAGCGAGACCAGCGGACGGAGCAGACCGGCCAGCAAGCTGTCGATGCGGCGCGCTATCCGGATCCCCTGGGCCTGATACCGACCACCACGAGTTAACTAGTTATTAATATAACACCGTCAGCCTTCAACAGACGACTGCTGCGGCTCTCGTCTGCCCGGAACACATGGCGCGCCAGCGAGCCTCTTCCAATGCCTCCACGATCCCCTCGCTGCCGGACCGCACCCAGGTACGATAGCTCTCGAGTCGTCTTTCTCCCATGGCGACGGAGCCGACGCCTGATGATGCTCTTTTTGCTGATGGCGCTGTTTCCTTTTTTTTTTTTTTTTTGTTTGGCTACATAGGAGCTCGGCAGCATGTATGATTATCTGGCAAAAGTGATCCTGCTGGGGCCCAGCGGTGCTGGAAAGTCCGTTTCAACCGTTTCTCTTCTTCTCCTTCTTCTGTCTAGTCGTGCTAACCCGTGTGCTGGAGGTCGATAGGTCCTGTTTACTGCATCGATTCGTGAAGAATGAATGTACGCTCCTTGCCTGATTCTCTCCCCTGCCTCAAATACAACGAATGGCCCATGTCTAATATCCACACTAGGGCGGGTTCTGTCCTCGCAGACAATCGGCGTCGAGTTCTCTTCCAAGATAGTCAAGGTTGGGTCGGGGTCGAGATGGAAGAGGATAAAGCTCCAGCTGTGGGATACAGCGGGCACGGAGAGATTTAGATCAGTTTCTCGGTCATACTACCGAGGAGCTGCTGGGGCCATTCTAGTCTACGATGTTGCATCCCACTCGTCGTTCAGCGCTCTCCCAACCTTCCTTATGGACGCTCGTGCTCTGGCTTCTCCCAACCTGACAGTACTGCTGGCTGGAAACAAGAGTGATCTGGCTGCGGATTCGGCTTCGATTGAGGAGCACTGGGACGACCCTCTCCGACCTCCAGCGACCCCGTCGAGCACTTCAAGTAGACAGACGCCGTTTCCCTTTGATTCTGGTGGATCTCTTCGCTCAGTAGGCAGCCCTGGAGTGGGAACTCGACTGACGGCAACTGTCTCACCGGAGGGCCGCGATGTATCGCTGGAAGAGGCCTCGAGATGGGCGTCCAAGTCTAATATACCAGTTGCAGTTGAAGTATCTGCCCTGTCTGGGGACAACGTGGACGAACTTTTTAACAGACTGGCCCGAATAATCCTCACCAAAATTGAACTAGGCGAAATTGACCCTGATGACCCCCAAAGCGGCATTCAATATGGTGATGGTGGTATATATGGAACCAGTGACGGCGGAAGCATTCGAAGCGGCATCACAATTGACGACTCGCTCGCACAGCCCCGGAAACGGAAGCCCAGAAGAGGCGCATGGTCATCCGGCATGAGAGAGTGGGAAGATGTTTTCCGTTCAAATCCTCCACGCCAGAGGAATGGCAGATGTTGCTAGCTCTTATGTCCCACCCAGGACTCCCTCCTCCCTCTCTCTCTCTTCCCCTGCTCCCCCAAATATTATTTAATTCTTCTCGTTCACTGTTGCTTCCCTGTGCTGCATGATACCCCATTCACTAGATCTTACTCAATCCTGATATGTATAAAGAAATCTTCCTATTCTCTATATCCTGTCAGTGGTATTGCAATGTCTATTTGTGTTGATTGTCATTCTTAGCTACCGAGAGGAGTTTGATTGCCTAGCTGGTTAATAAGGCTACGTATATTAGTTAGCTGGCCGGGAAATTCACCCGAAAATTTGTATAGGTAGGAGCCTAATCTAAGTAAGCGTTTATCCCATCATTGAAATAGAGACAACGATCAATCATCTTCCCCCGCAATGAGCGTTTTGATGCCCTTGCCAGCCTTCACTTCCAGAAACGCCTGCTCGGCATCCGCGAATGCCACCACTTTCGTCACCAGCTCTTTGACGCTGAGCTTCCCAGAGCCAACCAGCTCCAGAGCGAGTTTATAATCGCCGCTGCTATATCTGAAGCTGCCTCTCATGTTCAACTCCTTTGTGCACGCCGCCATGATAGGAAAGCAGATCTCGTCTCGCCCCATGCCGCCTTGGACATACGTTCCGCCCGGCCGTGCAACATGGATGCCAGTGTGGACTGACTGCTCAGCGCCTGACGCATCGATGACCACATCCGCACCACGGCCGAGCCCATGCTCTGACCGTAGCTTCTCTGCGTTTTCCATTGCCGGGATCCTTTGAGGCAGATACACTCCTGTGGCGGCATACTTCTTTGCAAACTCCAGTCTTTCTTCCTGGATGTCAACCGAGACGACCTTGGATGCTCCAAAGGCCCTTGAAGCTGCGCAGCATAGCAATCCGACTGGGCCAGCACCAAATACCACGACTGTATCGCCGGGCTTAACCTCTGCCTGGCGAGTGATGTGGACAGCAACTCCGAGCGGTTCCATCAAGGCACCGTCTTTCAAATCCATGGTATCAGGTAGCTTGTAGCAAAAATCCTCTGGCAAAACGTAGTACTTTGCAAGAGTTCCATCGTACGGCGGAGTTGCGGCAAATACCATGTCAACACACAGGTTGTATTTCCCGCTCTTGCAGGGCTCGCATCGCCGGCAGCATATGCCTGGCTCCAAGGCCACTCTATCACCTACTTTAAGAGACTGGACGGCAGAGCCTATCTCGGCGACTATGCCACTGGACTCATGGCCGAGCACCATCGGTTCCTTCAGAACAAACGGGCCAATAGACCCGTGGTCCCAGTAATGAACCTAGCAGATAAACATGTAAGTATATCAGTAACGGCGTTTGGTGGCAGGTAACTAGCTATGTAGCTACTTCCCATCCTAAGGTATACGCAGAGGGGAGATGCCAGTCATACTTACATCGCTGCCACAAATTCCTGTATACTTCACGGTAATCAAGACGTCATGAGCGTCTTTCAGTGCTGGTACTGGTCGGTTTTCAAACCTGACCTTCCTTACCCCGTCTAGCACAAATGAAAGATTCTATAAGAAAGGGCTTGTTAGTTAACTAATTGCCTATTTGTTCTGGTTTAGTTACGCATGGCTAACCCCCGGGATTGCTTACTTTTGGGCCATCCGCTGCCATTGTAACTAGTTAGTCTGCAGGGTAGTTTATAGATATAACTGTTGGTGTGTGGGAGTAGCAAGTAACCGTCAACAGTCAATTATCCAATAATCTGAATAGCCAGACAGCTCATTAACTAGCTGGCGGACCAGGTATCTTGTGGATGAAGTTCATAGCTGGAAGCCCTTGGAGTGATATTAATATCATCATCACCAAAACTCTGACGTGGAGAATTCGAGGTGCCGGCCGGGGCTTGGGCCGAAACTGCTGACTCCGGCAGGCGCAGATCGATCCGGTTCAAGGCCGCGGCTTAGCTCCCCTGAAAAGTTATTATTATTATTACCCTTGCGAAGGTAGAGATACATTATAAGATTCGGATTCTTAAATAACAGTATTCTTCAACTTCCTCAACCTGTAGCTGTGTTCGGAAGAATGGTCACATAGTTATGCTAGCACTTCACACTCTGGCTAGTTACGAGAAGGCTGTTTGACTAGTTAACTAACTAGTCAGGTAACTAATGAAACAACAAACCACATGTCAACTAACTAGTTAGCTAGCTACAGCAGTCAGTTGAAGTAGATATTAATAATTATGCCTTAACTTACCCCGAAGCTCATGTAAATCATAGCCATTGCTAGAAGGAAGGTAATCAATGAATGAAACGTACTCGAAAATCACTCCAGATACCGTAAAGTAAGGTCCCCTACACTCCCGCTCTTTAACCCATGAATACCAATTGAGACAGTCTCCCCAGGAACGAGGTCAACACAATTGTCATCAAAGACCACATCATCTGAATTTGAAAAGACGGCGAGCCCTTTCACCGGAACTTCCGCGGATAATCGAATAAGACGCTTGTCTTCTGAAAGCGCTATCATTGGTGTGCGTGGAACTTGAAAATCAATATATTTCAGAGGCTCTGGCCAGTTGACAAAACGAGCAACCTGCCGGTCATCCTGGATAAGATATGCAGCAACCACTGTTTGGGACGGTTTTCCCGAGCCTCGTACTGCTTCTTGGATTTCCACCTTCCCTAGTTCCATAGTTTGGTTCGCGGGAAATGCAGATTCTTCTTTAATATCCTCTAAGTGTGTCTGTTGCCCACTGACGATATCCCAGGCTCGGAGCTGTACTTTTCCAGTACACGGTTGTAAGGTGAGGTTAGTCACCCATATTTCGACTGTAAAAGAGGCTGATCCGGGACCATCGAGTGTAGCCTGTTGGATATGACGTTTTATCCCAACAGTAATTGGGGCCAATTCTCTTTTTATCGCAAAGTATGCATGCTTTGGGCGTAGGTTATAATCGATGATTGACCATGAGATCACTGGCCAGCAATCATTGAGCTGCCATACTAGAGCTCCAGCGCAATTTTCCTTTCCTGGACCTTGCCACTGACGCTTCCATAGGCGGTAAGCGGTTGACACACATTCTGCCTGCATTACTTGCGTGCAATGTAGATATTGCTCCAGCGGACTAACTTGGTACCGAATATTTTCGACAAGATACGTAGCCAAGCGCCTTTCGTGGCCAACTGCCTTATTATGATAGTCTAGAGTAAAGGAATTTGGGTATCTATCCTTGTCGTTGATACCCATTAAAAGCATGCTATCAATGGTACCTATGTTCGGGAGACCTTGCATGCCAAATTCAGATACAAAGCGACCGCTCAGCTTATCAAAGTCTTGATATCTTTCCTGTGTCCCGTGCCAGACTGTTTGGTAGGGAAAGTAGAGTTAGCAAAACCTCAAACTAATTGGTACCCTAACTTCACGCACCATTCCATTGATGAATGTCCCCAACGGTTGGGTCACTGCTGGTCTCTCCACCATAAGGGGAGCCAAAGTGATAATACGTATCGGGCATAAGTCGCTTTGTCACATCCACTAAAAGTTTCTCATAAATATAGCGGGCAGGGAAATTAGTCTTCAGCCAGTTGCAGGGATCAGTATCAGAAGGATCATATTGCAGCTTTTCACTCTCCCTGTAAGCATAGTCTTCGTTATTACCAGCCCAAATAATAATAGATGGGTGGTGCCTGAGCCTCTTGACATTAGCTTCTGCTTCCTTTTCAACTGACTGCAGAAACTCTCTGTGGGCAGGATAGTTTCCACACGCAAACATGAAATCCTGCCAGACAAGGAGTCCGTATTCATCACATGATTCATAGAATGCATCTTGCTCATAAATACCGCCACCCCAGACGCGAAGCATGGTCTGATTTCCATCCACTGCCATCTTGACCCAGTCACCATATCTTTGTGATGATACGCGGGGGATAAAGCTATCGGCCGGGATCCAATTACTTCCCCCACAGAATATTGAGGTATCGTTTATTCGAAAGAGAAAGGTGGTTCCTTGGCTTCCTTCAAGTTTTCGTTGTGCTAATTCAACTTTTCGCAGGCCAATCCTTTTGCAGCAAAAATCGAGGGTTTGATCCTTTCTCATCAGTTTGGCTTGCAATGAGTACAGAGGTTGGCTGCCATATCTTGCAGGGTACCAAAGTTGCGGGTTTTTCAAATGTATAGTTGCCGCTGCCTTTCCGTCCCTCACTGAGGCAGATACAACAAACTGGTTTCCAGAATCATGCTTTTGGGTATCGAGTGATAGACTGAAGATCACATCAGATGCATATCCTTCCACCTCAGCAGTGATTGATATTTCAGCTTCTTTCAGGTTGCTCTTGAATCTGGTGGTATAGTAGAGGTCCGCAATACGGGCAGAGTATACCTCAAGGGTAATTGGGCGCCATGGACCGCATGTTAATAAGACGGGGCCCCAATCCCAACCCTATATATTCCTCAGAGGCACACACACAAAGGGTCAATCATGTTGACGAAAACATACTGTATAGTGGTACTTACATAGTGGTATTGTGCTTTTCGCACAGCAAGGCGACTCGGGTCTCCGTTCCAGCACCCCCACCGGTGCATCGGGCGCTTTTTTTGTTCCTCCTTACCTCTAATGAGAGCACTATCGAAAGTAATCTCAAGGACATTGCTTTCATCATTTGACCCGCGAAGCAGCGAAGTAATGTCCACTCTCTCGGGAATGAACATGTTGTCGGTTTCGAGAATTTCTTTCCCATTAAGATGAACGGACGCGTAGGTGTCGAGTCCATCGAATGCAAGAACGGCCTTCTCATTCTCCCCTAGCTGAGGGGCGACAAAAGCAGTTCTGTATACCCAGGCCTTTTCGCCAACCCACTGAGCCTGTTTCTCAGCGGTCCCAGTGAAAGGATCTGGGATGATTCCATGGTGAATAAGGTCCAGATGGATGCAGGTAGGGAACTGTGAGACGGGAAGAAACTTGGAGGTATTCACGCATGCTTCCCTGAAGGTCCACGACTTGTCTATCGGGGAGAATCTTCGTTGGCCCATGGCGTCTTTGATTTCTTGTGAAGGAGAAGATTGGGGATGCTGATGTTGCTCGTAGACGATGGGTGTGGAATACAGCTGGTTGGGCACCCTGATATCTCACTGCCGCTCCATGTGGGAGTGGTCTCCGCCAGGGATCACCAGCCACTGGTAAAAAGCCCAGTCTGTCAGTCTCTGATTCGTGTATGACCTGTTCAAGGATGCAGCTCGTCCACCCCGCTGGACGGGAATGGAATAATCGGGAGGCTGTCTCCGTCAAGCTTCCCTGGTGATCGTAGAGGTCAGCTGACGGTCTATTCCTCCCAACTTTGCCATCCAAGGAATGCTAGGCAGTAATCTAACCCAAGGTTCAAATGCAACCGTTCTATCTATATAGTTGGTGGTTTTATAGTCCACCGTCGATACTTTTCGAGGGTCAACTTAGGCTTTGACGAGCAACTAACTAACGAGTCAGCCAACTAACTAACTAGTTAAAGTTAGCGCGGCCAGATGCTTTAGCTTTAAACGGTAGAAACTAAGCGCCGCTTTAAACCCTCCAAATAGCGATTCTCTTTGAGCTTCAAAAGACAAAAATGCCGAGAGAACGCGACACACGGTATAGTTATAAAACTATACCTTCCATACGCTTGAGGGCTTCAGGGAAGCTTGTTATTCCCCAAGACACGGCCCAGAGATGTTTGGCTCCCGAATTATATCGTCGAACACTGTGCTCTTCGCCGCTCGGCAGCATGGACTTGCAGTTAATCGGTCCAGTTGGCGCCGTCAATCAGTGCGCAGCATAAAAAGACAGCCAGCCAGAAATTTCGGGGCCTCTGCAAGATGTGAGCAAGAAGAAAAGAAGAGACAGGACTCCTTCAAGGGCCAACTGTATGAAAGTACGCAACAACGACTGGACCGAGAACGGGCAGAGCTGCAACGTTTTGCGCAGATGCAAAAGCAATCTCCACATATCCAATATACAGCAATGACCATCAGTAAGGCAGAGCTATTTTCCTACCGAGTCGCGTGGCTAAACAGAATTGATTGGTACTCTCTGAACTGATTCGCTAATACGAATTGAATTTTCCACTGTCTAGCTGTTATTGTTACGGCTCTCGGCTGCTACTTTCTCGGTACTCTAAAGCCAGCGGAGCTTCCGGCGTCCTCTACTACGCCTCTTATCGACTCCCAGCCACCCCAGCATAACGTTTCGCCCTCAAATCTACAAGCTGCCTGGGCCGATTTTGTTGAAATTGTAGGCAGAGAGAACGTGTCGACTGAACAGGGTGATCTAGATGAACATTCGGGGTCTGCATGGTCATCATACAGTGTGAGAGAAAATGAAAGGCCATTTCTTGTTGTCTTCCCTTCAACAACCGAGGAAGTCTCCCGTATCATGAAAGTCTGCCACGTCAGACTTATCCCGGTCACACCGTACTCTGGTGGAACTAGCTTAGAAGGCCACTTCTCCCCAACACCTGGAGGTGTTTGTATCGATTTCTCACGCATGAACAAGATAGTTACCCTACATAAAGATGATTTGGATGTGATTGTCCAGCCGGCCGTTGGATGGGAAGATCTAAATGAAGAGCTGGCGAAGGAGGACCTATATTTTCCAGTTGATCCCGGCCCAGGAGCTATGATTGGTGGAATGGTTGGAACGGGCTGCTCAGGGACCAATGCCTACAGATATGGGACAATGAGAGAGTGGGTTGTCTCTCTAACAATGGTGCTTGCGGATGGAACAATAATTAAGACAAGGCAGCGGCCTCGGAAGTCCAGTGCAGGATACGACCTTACGAAGCTCTTCATCGGCAGTGAAGGCACGCTGGGCTTGGTTACAGAAGCAACCCTGAAGGTGACAGTCAAGCCAAAAAATGAAAGTGTAGCCGTTGCGTCTTTCCCGTCAATCCATCGGGCTGCCGAATGCGTAGCAAAGATCGTTGGGGAGGGCGTGGAACTTGCCGGCCTTGAAATATTGGACGATGTCCAAATGAAATGCATCAATGACAGCAAAACCACCCGTCACAATTGGAGTGAGGCACCTACTTTGTTCCTGAAGTTTACAGGAACAGAAACCAGTATCAAGGAGCAGATAAAAATTGTCCAGAGCATGGCGAAAAATGCCGAAAGCCAGTCGTTCGAGTTCGCCCGCGGGAAAGATGAGATGGCCGAGCTATGGAGTGCTCGAAAGGCGGCTCTGTGGAGTGTTATGGCAAAGAAGCGGGAAAATGACCGAGTCTGGACCACGGATGTAGCTGTGCCTATCAGCAAACTCCCTGATATCATCGAGCAGACCAAGAAAGATATTGTGGACAACGGCCTCTTGGCTGGAATCTGTGGCCATGTGGGTGATGGCAACTTTCATGGTAAGTACTGCAGTCAAGTCGTCGTGTTTGTGGCTGTCTAACACGGTATCCCTTAGCCATCCTGCTTTTCAACGACAGTGAGCGTGCTATCGCCGAAGGCATTGTTCACCGCATGGTGAAGCGAGCTATCGAGATGGAGGGCACAGTCAGTGGTGAGCATGGTGTTGGACTTGTCAAGCGAGACTATCTCGACCACGAACTCGGTGAATCAACCGTGGATACAATGAGAAAGGTGAGGGAGGACGGCCTATGTCCAATTCTTTTCCACTCCTTGCTAATCTAATATACCAACGAACAGATAAAACAAGCCCTAGACCCTCTTGGTCTTCTTAACTGCAACAAAGTCGTTCGGGTAGAGCTGCCAGGGCATGGAGACGTAAAGAGCTGGTAAAATTGGTAGCATGTACCCCTTTGAGACCCCGATATATATGAATAGAACTACTTTGCACTAGCCACAGTCATGCAGCAGCGATCTGTAGCCACATAAGAGTCTGCGAGCCATCGACAGGCAGGCCTAGCCTTGTCGATAGCAAGTTAACTCGCCCGACTCACTAACGTAATCCACCACCCAACGATCAACACCACCAAACGAACGCCCATCAAAAACTCTTTATAATCATAATAACCATCTCCAAATGCCTACAAAATGCCTTCTGAGGCAGTAATTATAAAGGTAATTAAAGATTTAAAGTTATGAGAGGTTCCTAATTTCTCTTAGATTATAAAGAAGTATAGAATTAACTAAATAATACTATCGCGGTGATTTTAAGGCCAGGTAATATTATAATTAAAGGTTACCTCTATCTATTATAAAAAACTTCTAAATTAATAAGAAGAGCTCTTATTATAGTATATTAAGAAGCTTATAAAAAGAGGCCTTACTTCTATACTCTAAATTATTTAATCTCTTATTTCTAAGTTCCTAAAAAAGCCTATAGGCTTAAATTAGGTACTCTAGTTCTATAAAAGGTATTAAGATTAAATATAGAGCCTCTATATCTATTTAATTAATTAAGCTAGGTATATTTTAGATAATTCTAACCTATTTAAAGATTACTATTAGTATATAAGTACTTATTTTATATTATTTACTACTAAATATAGAAGTACTAACTCTTTTATAGCTTAAGAAAGTAATTTATAAATATAATATTACCCCAAATAATATCTATAATTTTAATAAAAAAGACTTCCTTATTAGATAAGGATATACTTTAAAATATATTATTTCTATTTATTCTTATTAAAATAAGTAAATAATATCTATTTAATCTAGAAGTTACGAGTTTATATCTCTTCTTACTACTATTTCTATAGATAGAATATAGATTTCTCCTATACTTATTTATAAGGGAGAGGGAGATCTATAGGATATATAAATTAATAAATTTAAGCTAGAGGAGGAAGAAGGATACTTTATAGTATCTTTAAATAGTTAGAGTAGTGATAGCTTTAGTAGAATATAGTTTAAAATATTTAATAAGTATACGTAGGCTAAAGCTAACTATAGTAGAAGACTCCTTATTTTAGATAGCTATTTCTTCTATATTAATATAGATTTTATTAATTATATAGATAATAACTATATTATTATTATTATTTTACCTTCTTATTCTACTTATTAGCTTTAGCCTTTAGATATTTCAATTTTTAGACCTTTAGCTAATATTTATACTTAAGAAGTTAATAGGTTTACTCGTAGCGGCTTTAGCTTCCTATTAATAACTAAAAGAGACTTTTAGAGGCTTTTCTATACTACCTAGTATAAGACTCTTATACCTAAGAATATTAAGGCTAGATTTATAGCTATAGAGATTTAACCTTTAGATACTAGCTAGTAGATAAAATACTTCTAGAAATAGCCTACTACCCCTTCTACTAACCCTTTAAATAAGCTTTAGACTTCTATTACTACTCGAAGATACTACTAAATAATTAAAAAAGTCTATATTTAAATATTATTAACTAATATCTACCTTTTAAAACTTATTTATATAAATAAGTAGCTAGTATTTAATAAGGAGATATTAATATATTAAAATATAACTCTCTCGGCTACTTTAGTCTATAAGAAGAAGAGAAGGAAGAGAGGTAAGGTAATAAGCCTTTTTAATAAAGAATAGGCTAGTTAGGCTTAAATTTTCTCTCCTATAAAGATATAAGAATAGAAGTAGAAGATAGATAAGGTAGAGCTTAAAAAGTAGGCTTAAATTACTTAGGTAGAGTAGGAGAAGCTACAAAGAGTTATTTAGAAGAAAGAGAAGACTTAAAAGACTATAAAAAAGAGAGCTTAGAGGCTTATAAAGTAGGAATAATAATAGAAGAAGAAGGAATAAACTAAAGCTACTACTAAAGTCTAGTATAAGTTAGAATAGTAGTATAAAACTAGTAAAAAAGAGGCTTAAAGGCTTATAAAGGAGGCTTAAAAGGCTTAAAGTAAGGCTTAAGCTACTCCTTTACCTTCTAAATTAGGTAAAAGAAGAGTAGTAGCTAAAGAGCCTACTCCTACTCCTCCTACTCCTACCTTACCTAGTTACTTATCCCTATTAAAGCTAACTCGATTAGGCCACGCTATTAAGCCAAATACTTATTTATTCTCCTAGTCTATCTAATTTATATATATTTTGGAACCCTACTATTATTTATAATATTAAATTTACTTTATAATTTATATAGTGGTTAAGTTATTCGATTAAATAAAGCAGGTGAGCGATTTAGCTGTATATTTTAATAGGTGTTCGTTTGATGGTGTTGTGTGATGCCAGATCACGTGATAGGTCACGTGCCTGCCTGCCAAGGCACCCACGTGACTCCCCTATACTTAAGAAACCAAAACACTGATCCTTCTTTAAGAAAATCAGTGATTAGCTTACTATTAATCTATTCTATATATTCGCTATTTACTCGTCTATAGTCTCGTAGTATCTTTAGCCCACAAGCCTTATAGTTCTAATTACTCCTATAGAAGAGGATATTCCGTTACTAAGATAAAAAAATAGCACCACGTACCCGTGGAACTATTAGCGCTACTTGAAATAAAAATTTAGAAATAGACCCTTTCGAGGTCTATTAGTATTAGACCTATGGCCCTAGGGACTATTCTACTTAGATCCCTTTCGAAAATAAGTAAAATAGTTCTACCCTAGCCTTAGATAGCTAGGAATATCAATAGGCCGACTAGCCTGAGGGCTATACTAATATACTAACCGAATAATATAATATAACACTATCTAAAAATAAATGGGCCTAGTAGCTCGAGGGCTATAGACCCAGGATCTATTATTAAGGGGACTGTTTTACTTAATAGGCCTTATAGTCTAAATAAAATGCTCCTACTCCAGGTATTATAAGTTAGATAACTAACTAGAGTAATATAGATAGGGAACTTAAGCTTTAGCTTTAGGAAGCGTCACGTGACCTCTAGCGCTTATAGAAGTATAAGGAGCTTACGGACCTTCGAGCTAAAATCTCTCTTCTATAGGTATAGCTTAAAGAAGATAGAACCCCTAATACACCTGGTACCTCTACACCTTTTAGTACCTTTCGAGCTTGGGAGCTTAATTAGGGCGGACCACTAGATCTATCTATTAAATTAGTCCCGGATTGGGACCTCGATAAAATAGCTCAGGACTACCCTAACATAGCCTAGGATTATCTCAAAATAAATTAGGACCGAATTATATATTTATTAAGATATCTTGAGTAATCTACTCCTAATTGAGCTAAAAACCTTCTATATACTATAGAAACGAATACTAATTAGCTAATAGACTATATAGCTACTAACCGCGTAGATTTAAATAAGTCTACTATACTAAGGGCTCTAGATAAATCGCGCTTAGTTAACTCTTTACTAGAAGAGGTAGAAGATAAAATTATCTCGCCCCTAATCGTTTAATCGCAGAATAGGTAAGGCCCTATATTCTTTAGCGCTAGCTAAAGACTAGATCTAGATAGTATTTATTAGGGATTAAATCACTTAATAGATCAAAGAGTTCTCGTATTTCGGTCCTAGTAGACTATACTACTATTAGCCTAGCCAGAACCCGTAGACTAAGCCCAACTAATTAAATAAGGAATGCCTTAAATAAGCTTAGGGGGTGCGATAGTAATAAACCGAGAGCTACGGAGACTATTATTTGAAATTCTAGAAACACTAGCTCGGAACCTATAGATACTAGTAAGATCAAGTACTATCCTACGGGGTACACTAATGCGGATTGTGGAACTACCTTTATAGTAAGCGACTTCTAGTACTAAGGAACTACTAATAGGAAATATACTAGTTAGGAAGCTTCCTAAGAAGTTCAAAGTATATAGTATTAAAGAATATAAGGACTTTCTAGTAGGCTACTAGATATTCTATACCTATTAGGAGGCCTACTTTCACGGGAATAATAAGATAAAAGTTCTTAAGGCTACTATATATTTCGATACCTATTTGTAGATTAGGTAGACTAATTATTATCTAAACCTAATAGAAGTACCTATATAGACCGAATTTATCTATTAGCTTTAGACTTAGATAGGGGACCCGAAAAGGTCCACTAATAAAGTAGGCTGCTCCTATTTAATAGCTAGGTAAAAGGAATATTAATCAGTCTATGATTTTTCAACCTATTTGGAGCTCCTAGAAGGCCAAATACGAGTTCTATACTTAGAAAAGTACTAAAAGTTATATTTACTTAATAAAGTCCTAGAAATTATTAGAGCTGAGTTTAGTAAATATACCGTGAGTATAGACTAATTATCTTACGAAGACCTTATCCACCAGCTAGGAAAGGTAGAGGATAATATTAAAGAGTATAGGGAATACTTACGCAAAGAAAACTTGAATAAACCCTTAATACTAAGACTAAAATACTTAAATTACTAAGGAAATTCTAACAAATAGTCTAGCTTAAAATAAGGAACTATCTTAAAAAGGTTATAGAACGCAGTAGGTGGGTCCTCAGATAAGAAATCATTAGGTAATAAGGACTAAGGGACTAAACGGCCCTACTATAAGATCTATAAACTAGGCTACTTAAATAAATAATACAAAGCTTAATAGTAAGGTAAGGGGGACTAAAAGGCGGAAAACAAGCCAAAAAATATAAAAAAGATAAAAAATACATAAGGCGTGTCCTTTATATTACCCGGACTACCGATAAGAAATCTTTAAGCCAATAAGAGCCTCCTACTATCTCCTTTACCCTACCTATAAGGGTCCAGACACCGAAAGGAGAAGTTATAATTAATACCCTAGTAGACTTAGGAGCCGAAGCAAATTATATTAGGTAATTTTGGGCTACTAATAATAGACTAAGCTTAGAGTATAGTATAGTAAAAATAGTTAAATCTATTAAAGGCTGCTACCTATACCACTTTAGTAAGTATAATCTATCGATAGGGGCTATTAATAATAAAGGCGACTCACGCTTCTTTATATATAAATTCTAGACCCTATTATTATTAGAAGGCTATAATATTATTCTAGACTTTCTATAGTTAAGGTCTATTAACCTAGATATTAATTAGCGTAATAACACGTTTACTTACTATAAAACGGACCCTATAGAAGAAGAAGAACTATACCTTAAAACTTTTAATACTATAACTAAGATCCTTACGGGTACTAAAGCCTACGTACTATATATCTAACCCACGAAAGATAATTAAAAAGATATCTAAATCTTGTCTATCTAGACTAATAAGAGTATCTCGGGTACTATATTACTTAATATTCCTAAGTATCTTGAGCCTTACGCTTATATATTTAATAAAAATAGCGCTGAAAAAGCTCTATATCTACTAAGAGCTAAATATCGAATTAACCTAGAACTAGGGAAGTTATTACCTTTTATACTAATATATAACTTATTGTAATCGGAGCTAGGGGCCCTAAGGGAGTACCTAGAGAAAGCAATAAGTAAAGGGTGGATAAGACCCTCGAAAAGCCCAGCTAGTGCTCCTATCTTTTTTATATCTAAGAAAGATAGGGGGCTAAGAATATGTATAGACTATCGGGGACTAAATTAGATCACTATTAAGAATCAATATCTACTACTACTTATTAGCAAACTACTAGATCGGCTATTAAAGGCTAAGTTCTTAGGTAAAATTAATATTAGGGATACCTACACCCGAATTCTGATTCGAGAGAAGGATTAATAGATAACTATATTTTACACCCGATATAGGTACTTTAAGTATTATATTATATCTTTCGGCCTAGCTAATACTCCTATAACCTTTTAGGCCTATATTAACGAAATATTCGCGGATCTCCTTAATTAATTCTATATAGTCTACCTTAATAATATTCTTATTTTCTCGAATATACTGGAGAACTATAAAGCTTATCTTATCACAGTTTTTAAGTAACTTACTTCTATACATTTATATATTAAGGCTTCTAAGTATGAATTTAAAAAGACTAAGATATCTTTCCTAGGCTATATAATTAGCTTATTAGGAATTAAAATAGAAGAGGACCGAATCTTAATAATTAAAGAATAGCCTACTCCTAAGTCTATTAAGGAGGTCTAATCCTTCCTAGGCTTTACTAACTTCTATAGAAGATTTATAAGGTCCTACGTATATATCGCAGCTCCTATATTTAAGCTAACTAAGGGTTATAAGAAGGGGGAGAAGAAGCCAATTTTTTAGTAGACTTAGGAAGCGGATCGCTCGTTTAATAATCTAAAGGCCAGATTTCTGGTTACCCCCTTACTTACTTATTTTAACCCGGCTAGGCGTATCTAGGTAGAGCCTAACGCAAGCGGATTTGCAGTCTTAGCTATCCTATCTTAGCTATAGGATAATAATCTATAGCACCTAGTGGCTTTCTAGTCTAGAAAGCTTATAGGGGCCGAAAAGGGATATAATACTCACGATCAGGAGCTCCTTACTATAGTGGCTACTTTTAAATACTAGAGGCACTATCTAGAAGGAAGCTAGGCTCTAGTAGAAGTCTTCTCTAACTATACTAACCTAAGGTAATTTATAACGACTAAATCGCTTAATAGAAGGTAGGGAAGATAGGTGGAGGCCTTTAGTATCTATAATTTTATTCTACTATACTACCTAGGGAAATTAAATCCTGCTAACGTACCTAGTCGCCGAGTAGATTACGCAGACTTATATAATAGAATAATTAATCTACCTACCCTATAGTGGAAATTAAGATATTCTATAGAGTAAGGGTAGGTACTAGATACCTATAAGGAAATAATACCCTTAGTAAAATAGCTCCAGGTGCTATATGAGTAAAACTTCTCGCTACTTAATTATCATACTAGTTCACCTAGTTATTATATACTAGAATATAGAAATCCTTCTACTAGTTCTATAATTCGGTCCTAACTATCTAGTCTATTAAGCTAAAGAACTACCAATAGTATTAGAGATATATCTAGGCTCTTCCTCATACTACGCCTATTAGTTAATCGCGCTTTAGTAGGTAAGATAGCTTATAACGATATACCAGAGTTTTTTAATTCTATACTCCGGAGGATCTAAGATCAGGACCCTTATATAACGGAATATAGGAGCGAATTAGTAACTTCTAGTATATTAAAAGCTAATAGTTATTTATAGTCTATTAATACCCACGGAATTATCTAAAGGGACTAAAAAGCGTATATTCTACGTAATCCTATACTAATTGGTAAAATCCTATATATTAATTACAATAACTCACAGGGGGGTTATTTTAGGGTTAAGAAAACTATCAAGGCTATTAAAAGTAAGTACTATTAGCACGGCTTATTAGTAGATATCTTAAACTATATCTTAACATGCGATATTTGCTAAAGGGTAAAAGCCCGTAGGTATAAAGAGTATGGTAAACTTAATACTATCCTACTTCCTAATAAGCCCTTTAAGATTATTATATTAGACTTTATTATAGATCTACTACTATCTTACTTAGAAGGCAATACCTTTAATACCCTTTTAGTTATTATAAATATCCTTACTAAGTTCGCTTTATATATCCCTTATACTAAGGATATTAAAGTAGAAGGACTAGGATACCTAATATTCAAGAATATTATTAGTCTATTTGGCATACCTACTAATCTAGTAACTAATAGGGGTACTCTTTTTACTTGTAAGTTTTGGTCTGCTCTTTGCTTCTATCTAGGTAGTAAAAAGCGGCTTTCTACCGCTTTCTATCCGCAAACTAATAGCCAGATAGAGTGCTAGAACCAAACTATAGAGCACTACCTAAGGTGCTTCACTAACTTTAATTAGGATGACTAGGTTAGCTGATTACCTATAGCTCAATTTATCTATAATTAGTCCCAATATTTATCTACTAGTGAGGCCTTAGCGGTGGCTCTAATAGACTATAAGCCTAAGTTATAAATTAATATAAGTTCTAAACCCCCTAGGTTACTACTAGTTATCGAGGTAGTAAAACGCGTATCTACATTAGATGAAATACACAAAACGCTCCTATCTAAACTTTAGAAGGCTAGAGATAACTAGAAGAAGTACTATAATAGAAATTATCTACTAGTTAGCTTTAATGTAGGTAATTAAGTCCTCCTAAATAGAAAGAACCTGAAAATAGTTCGCTCTACTAGGAAACTAGATTATAAATATCTAGGCCTATTCTAGGTACTAGAGAAATGGGGAAGCTAAGCCTATAAGCTTAAATTAACTCCTATCTATAATAAAATTCATCTAGTCTTATATGTGTCCCTGCTTAAGAAATATAAGCAGAGAGAGGGGAAAACGCCGCCCTCTGGGCCTGAACTGGTTAATAGTAAGGAAGAATAGCTTATAGATAAAATCTTGGAAAAGAAAGTTAATAAGAATAGCAAAGTGCTTGGATATCGAGTCTACTAGAAAGGCTAGGGCCCCTCAGAGAATACCCTAGAACCTTTGGAATATATTCAAGATACTAAAGTATTTGAGATATTCTAAGAAAAGGAAGCAGAAAGAATAGCGAAAGCTCCTACTTATAAAAAGTAAAGATAATAAAAGACTAAGTAAACTATCCTTATCTATATTCTTATATATAATTAACTTAAATATACTAATTTAATCTTTTGGGGTACTATTCCTCTCAAATTTTTATAGATTTTTAAGTAAAATAGTCCGAAAATCAGAGAACTTCGATTAAAAATAAGTTAAAAAAGCCCAAAATAGAGACGTATTATTACGTATCGTGACACACGAATAATCATAGTTAATCGAACCTTATCTATTCCTATAGATATAGTTTTCGGGATGGATTTATAAATAATAAAGGAACCAAGAAGCTTAATAGAGCTAGGACTATTCTATAAAACGGCTCTATATCTACTAAAAATAACTCGAAAGGTCCTAGAAAAGAAAAAGGGGAATATATATAGAATCAATATATAAGAGATTAGAATTTTTCGTTAATTTTCAAACCTATTCTCGGAGATTCCATTCGGAAAGAGAATTCCCACACAAGGATTCTAATACCCCCTATCAAGGAATTTCGACCTATATATTATAATATATAGCTCTATTATAAATAACTAGCTAATATATAAGAGGAATAGGGGGGATATTCTATATCCTATCTATCAAATGAGCTCTTTCCATCTATATTTTTTCCCTAGAAAGAAAGGGTTTTTGATGGTTTTACTAAGGTAGGAGATAAGATAGGGATAGAAGACTTAAAAGGGATTAGAAAAGAAGAAATCTAGACTCTATTTAACTAAATAACTAGCTATTAAAACATTATTCCGGCTCAAATTCTTGGAGATAAAATTTTGAAAATAAAGGAAAACCACTTAACTAGAAAGCTTATCCCTACGCACTAAAGTACGACTTATAATCTAATCATTAGAAAAGACTAGCCTATAGTATTAATTAATCCAGCGTAGGCGAGTATCTTCTTACTCTAGCCCCTTAACCTCCTTAATAGTCTCGCAACTAGACTATAATAATATATTTTATTTGAAAAATGTAGCAAATTTAGCATTATTTTATAGATACCTAGGGGGAGTAGAATACTTATACCCCCACACCAAACCTATAATCTACCTAGCACGAGCTATCCCTCCGACCTATATGGCCTCAGACTATATCTCCTGTACTAGCTCTATAATTTTATTATAGAGCCCCTTAAGCTCCGTAATTATGGTAGGGGCTATAGACTACCCCACCCCACGTAGACCAAAGATAGCCATCCTAAAATAGATAAAATGGCAGATATCTAGTATTTTATTAAGCTAAAATACCTATTAGTAGAACTATTTTACTTAAAATTATAAGGAATTTTTAGCTTTTTATTTCTAATTTTTAACTTACTGGCTTATAGTGGCGGCTAGCTTAGTAGTAATTACTATATATTCCCCTAGTGCCTCCTAGAACGCACGGTATATCTCTTTAGCTTAATTAATTAAAGTACTATTTATACGGTACTCTCCTAAAAAGATATCTTTATTAGTAAATTCCTAATAATTAAATATACCTAATAATATATTAAATCAATCATATATTATTGCGAATATATTTAATATTCTAGCTAATCCTACGGTAAAATAAAGGGTATTTCTCGAGAAAATTAACCAAATAATAGAAAAGTCTAGAGGAATTTAAGTAAAATAATCTAAAAATCAGGATATTAAAAAGTCAAAGGATATTAACTCAGAAAAGGGTATTAAATTTATAAAATATCTTAATATTTTGCAATATATACTAGATAGTCTCTCTAGTATAAGAGTAGAGGTCTAACAATATTATTAAGAAGGAGTAAAAGGCTTAACTTCTAATAAAAAAGTGAGAAAAAGGGAGCAAGGGCTTAACCTAGGGTATTGATTAATTTTTTAGGAGCTAGATAGCTCAACCAAGGAATTTAAACCTATGGAACTTTTACTAAAAAGAAGAAGAAGAAGGCAGGGGGCTATTAGCAAGGGGGGCTAGTAGAAAGTCTCTATAAGAAAGGACTAATAGCTCAAAAGAAGAAGAAGAAAAGGAAAGAAGAAGAAGAAAGAAGTAGGAAAGGAAGGCCTTTATATATCCTACTCTATCTGGATAAGTTATTAGACTATCTAGAAAGACAATGCGTCGACAACACGCGTTTTTTTTTTTTTTTTTCTAGTGTCTATTGGGTGAATTCATCAATAGATTCAAACCTGATAAGAATCTTTGATAATTGATGCTGAGGACAGCACCCAGAGAAGGGGGAGGCAACTGTGATGCCAGATCACGTGATAGGTCACGTGCCTGCCTGCCAAGGCACCCACGTGACTCCCCTATACTTAAGAAACCAAAACACTGATCCTTCTCTAAGAAAATCAGTGATTAACTCACTACCAATCCATCTTATACGTTCGCCATTTGCTCGTCTATAGTCTCGCAGTATCTTTAGCCCACAAGCCTCACATGTTGATTGTTGGGTGGTGGATTACGTTATCTAGGTGAATGTTGGATACCTATCAGCTCCGGCCTACCGCCAGCCCTCTTTGGGACTCCGCGCCCGACACCGCTGACTCATAGACTTTGATGGGGCTCAACACCACGTGTATAACGTAATCAACCACCCAAAGTATACCACCACCAAATGTATATATATCAAAAAATTCAAACTCTTACTATCCACCACTTTTAACCAGCTATAATATAGTATTAGAAGAAGCAATTACTATAGTGATTATAGATTTAGAATTATAAGATATTCTAAATATCTCTAAGACTATAAGGAGATTTAAAATTAATAGAGTAATATTATTATATTAATATTAAGATATTATAAACTCGTGAGCTAAAGTAATATCTATATTTTATAAGAAGTTATCTAATTAATAAGAATAAGCTCTCTTATAATATATAGAGAAGCTTATAAAGCGTAGCTTTACTTCTATTCTCTAAATTATTCAAAATTTTATTTATAAGTTTTTAAAAGAGCCTATAAATAAAAATTAAATAACTAGATTTTATAAGAGATATTAAGATTATATCTAGAGTCTTTATACTTATTTAATTAACTAAACTAGATATATAATTAATAATTCTATATATTTTAAGTATTTTTACAAGCTTATAAGTACTTAATTTATATTATTAGCTATAAGAGATAACTATTAATAGCTCTTTTTAACTTAGGGAAGTAATTACTAAATATAATATTATTCTAGAGAATATCTATAATTTTAATAAGAAAGGCTTCCTAATTAGGCTTAGATATACTATTAAATAAATTATTTCTATCTATTTTTATTAAAATAAGTAAATAATTACTATTTAAGATAGAAGTTATGAATTTATCTCTATTCTTACTACTATTTCTATAAATAGAATATAGATTCCCCCTATACTTATATATAAAGGAGAAGGAGATTTATAAAATACCTAGATTAATAACTTTAAGCTAAATAAGGAAATAGAATACTTTAGAACCTCTCTAAATAGTTAGAGTAGTAATAGCTTTAACTAGAAATAGTTTAAGATATTTAATAAGTATATATAAACTAAAGTAGACTATAAAAAAAGACTTCTTATTCTAAATAGTTACTTCTTCTATATTAATCTATAATTTATTAAATATATAGATTTTGTCATACCAAGAGAGTTCGCCCTATTGCTAACTAAGCCCTTACTAAGGCTGACTAAGCTACGTATATATATACCTGACTTCTTCCTTCTATTCCAGAAGTTAGTAATTAGTTTCTTAGTAATATTACACCTATATTTATACTTAAACTACTCTTTCCTAGTAATTATAATATCTATAGCTATCTAGCCTTATAGTTCTAATTACTCTTATATCGAGGATATTCTATTACTAGTACTATAAGCTCTAGTTAAGAAAACAAATCTACTACAATCGCGGAAGATACCTAGTAGAATACTTAGAGTACCCTTCTACTTAAGAAAATACGTAATAATCAGAATCTATCGAAACTTAATAAGGATAAAGACCCTCGGGTAGAATATAACCATTTAATATAAGAATAGTATAATCTTAAGAATAGAATTAAGACTCTCTACTAGTATAAGAAGGTGAAAGTACTAAGAGAGTAGATAGAAGCCCTAACTTGCGAATTAGAAGGGTAGGAACTAGAGATCTAGTTAGAAGGACTAACCTAGAGTAAAGAATCTACTAATAAGGAAATTCCCTATTAGAAGTCTCTCCTGCTAGTCTCTAAGGGTCTAGATTCTATACCTAAGATACTACTACTAGTATTAATCTATATTCTAAGTACTTTACTCTCCGTAGTATATAACTATAATTATCCTCTACTATTAGTAGATATACCTCGCTAGTATTATAATCTAGATAATAACTACTAAGGCACGGCCCTAATAAGAAAGGGAGTTAAGAAACTAGATATAATAAGTATTAAAGATCTAGAAGTATTTATTTAGGAGTACTCCGCGTACTACTACTATTATTATTATTATTATTCTTCATTATACTCCTATATAGTCAAGGACTATAAGGAGTTCACTACCTAAAATAACCAAAACTTAGCTAATCCGTGGCTAAATTTAAATATAGCAGGTGCAGGTACAATTTATCCTTAAAGATAAGAAATTTAGATGTATTAATCTAGCCTCTTTAAAGAGAACTAAATAGTTTTAAATTTTAAAGGAAAGAAAGTAAATAAAAGTAAATCCCTAAAGGGATAGATAAATAAAGTAAGAAAATTAAAGAGTATAAGTTAAATAGAAAAGAAATAAGTAAAGAATATCTTTAGAGTCTTTTAACTCTTATTTTCTCCTAGAAGCCACTTTCTAGTAGCTATCTTTGTTTCTATTAAATAGCTTAGAAGCTATTGTTTCCCTTTCTTTGTTTAAAAGATATATTTTAGATTCTATTCTTGAATCTTCTTTTCTCTTTTTAACCGTTCCCTAGGCTCTTTATAGCTAGAGCAGAGAAGTAAAAGATGTACTGGGGTCTCCTTCTGATTTCCCTTATAGGCCTGATAGGCTTAAGAGTTATATCTAGGGAGTCTTCTTAGGTAGGATCTAAAGTATCTATAACCTAGTTTAAGCTAACTTCTAGTTAACCAAAGCTTCTTAAGCTAGTTATCTTTAGAAGGTTGCTACTTAGGGGTAGTTTAAAAGGGGAGATAGTCCTTTCCTAGGCTTCGTTTCCTCTTTTCTTCTAGATCTTGATTCCATTCCTCTAGGGCTATTTCCTTAATACGCCTCTTAATAGTTGCTAAAGAGGTATATTTATTCTTAAGAATATCCCTAGAGTCTCTAGATCTAGCCCCTAACTTAGTAGCAAAGTCTGCTTTTTTATTACCTAGAATATTCTAGTGAACTAGAACCTAGACTATCTTTATCTAATAGTCTCTATCTTTTAGCTCTTTAGCTATTCTTCTAATTCTAGAGATATATATCTCACCACCTTCTAGGTATGATTTCTATAGTCTCTGGATAGCGGCCTGACTATCTATAAATACCCAGAACTCTTTCTTAGAAGAGTAAATAAAGAGTGGATTTATTAAAGAAGAGCTCTTCTTAATAGCTTTTAAGCCTTTAATAAAGGCTTGTTTAATAGTAAAAAGTTTAGTATTAAAGACTTCTAAATTAGTTCCTAGACCCCAGGATCTATAGCTTGAGGTTCTAAAGTTATAGATCCCTGCCCCTAGATATCCTGAGTCTAGCTTTAAGCTATTAGAGTAGTAAATAATACTATCTTTATTCTTTAAAACCTCCTTAAGTAGGTTTATATGCTCTTTTTTAGCTATCTCTTTACTAGATTAACTAATTTTAAAGTCTATTAG
>DS995769.1:63653-88290 GCA_000151175.1 Trichophyton equinum CBS 127.97 | reverse complement strand
ACTACTTTAGTTTATAATAGAATAGAGGTCCCTATTAAAGTATTATAGAGGCCTCTAACTAACTATAAGAAGATATTAGAATAGATAAAAGTTATTATATTAAACTTACTCTATTTAAATTCTAATATTTCTTTATAGAAAGCTATATTTAAATAACTTCTATTCTAGATTTCTAGATAGAAATAGATATTCTCTAAAGAAGTTTAAAGAGGTATATCTTTTCTAGAGCTAAATTTCTTTTCTAGAGTTATCTTATAGGAATTTAGTGGCTTAGTTAAACTATAGGGTATTAAGTACTAATTTTAGCTAAATTAGTAGTAGTAAAAATCACGTAAGAAAGGTAATTAGGTAAGGGATTAGGTAAGATATTAGGTAAGTGGTTAGGTAAGTAATTAGATAAGGGGGGTAGAAAGAAGAGAGAGAGAAAAAGGGGGAGTCACGTAGTAGAGCTTGGTAGGGAATACCCAAGTTAAGAGAAAATTTTTTTAGCACAAATACTACTTTTTAGGGTGGTATTCCTCGATAATAGGAGGGTTTCAGGCTCTAAAAAGCAATCAGATTGATATATTTAAGAAGCGCTTTAATTTAATCTACTTTTAGTCTTATTTAACCAAAAATTGGTGGTGTTCTGCCATTCTCGTAGCCTCTTAAATCAATTATATATTATCGCGAATATATTCAATATTCTAGCTAATCCTACTATTCCTAGCTTATTACTAAGCTAGAGAAGGTGAGGGTAGCGTAAAAGGCGTATTATAATAGAAAGAGGAAACCCTAAAAGTTTAAAATAGGAGACTTAATTATATTTAGAATAAAAAACCTATTAATATTATACCCTATAAGAAAGCTTGATTATATATATACGGGGCTATTTAAGATAATTAAGGTATAGAGATAATAGTTCTATAAGCTAAGTTTACTACCTAGCTATTAAAGTATATATCTAGTTTTCTACATTTCTCTACTTAAGCTATATAAAAACTACCTAGAGTAGATATTTTCACTACCCCTAGAGCTAATTAATAGCGAGGAAGAATACTAAATTAAAGAGATCCTAGATACTAAGTTAATTAGAGGAAGGCCTTATTACTTAGTAAAATAGGAAGGCTAGAGGTATTTAGATAATAGCTAGGAACTAGAAGAGTATATATAAGATATAGAAGCTCTAGAGCTCTATCTCTAATAAGAGTCTAACTACTAGACCCGTGGACCTATAGGGAAACTATAAGGGAAGTAGAGAAAGATAGGGGGATAAAGTACTATATATTAAGTAGATAACCTTTAAGAACCTACTATTAGAAAAATATATAATTCCCCTAAGTTTACCTTATTTAATCTATAAAAGATAGATAATAGGGTACTTTAAGTATTAACTACTTATATTTTTATATAGTAAGGAAACCTACCTCTATATCCCTATACGGTACTTATTATATAAAAGATAGACTAAACTATAAATTAAGCTCTTTCTATAGTCTAAAATTTTATCCTAAAGGGTTTTATAAGGGTCTTACTATAGTTTTAATAAGATAATTAGTAGGGAGGAATTATTAATCTTTATTATTATAAGGAGTAGTATTATTTAAAAAAAAAATATATAAAAAGCCTAAAGGTAAAAGAAATTCAAGACTTCTACTATAAAAGTATCTTTTATACTATTATAAAGCTTAAAGTAGGGGGGACTTTTTATAGAATATACTTAGAGCGTACGCCCTATACTAACTTAAGAAGGTAGTGGCACTAAGGGGTAAGTACTAGGGGACTACTAGGAAGCCAAACCTCCAATTAAGGGGGAATAGTACCCCCACGGAGTATAATAAGCTACTAGTAGATAGAGATAATAGGCTCCCAATAAGTAGAGGTAGTATACTTATAGTAAGAGGGTATAATAAATATCTAATAGAAAGGAGTAAAATACTTATAGTAGGTAGAAGTAAGAGAAGAGATACTAGGGGATAGCTCGTATAGTTTATATAGGGTAACTATATAAGGAGTTTAAATATACTTATAACGAAGAAGATTAAGATATATAGAGGATATCTAGATTATATTAGAGTACTAGAGGCTATACTTAGGGTATTAATAACTACTATTATTAGAATAGAACTTAGATTTAGAGATCTCAAATTCTAGCTTAGGTATACTATAGGTGGAGGAAAGAATAAAGTAAGAACCTATAGAAGCTCGAGTAAGATAGTAAATACTTAAAGTAAAAAGAGGGTTAATACTAAGCTAGTACTTAGGGTACTCCCTAGGGATATCTTAGAGTATAGCGTTATTAAGCTTGTAGATAGTAAGGGGAGAAGATCTAACCTCGAGTAAAGGGGTATTAGGTAATTCCTTAGGGTTAATAGGGGTACTAGAACTAGATATCTTAGTATTAGTCTCTAAGCTACTACCTATATTACTCTTAATATCTATATCTATAACTTAAGCTACCTAAATAGTAGTAAAATAGATATAATAGGTAGCTATATTAGTATTCCTAGTAATATAAGTATAAATAGAATAAGCTTACTATATTAGAATAATAATTTAATTATATAGCTAATAGATTTACTAATTAAGAGTATAGGTATTATAATAAAGGATATTTTCTACCTAATATATAGTTTAGAGATAAATTAGGCGCCTTATATAGCTAATAAGAGGAGCCTATAGCTAAGTTAATAAAAGAAAGCTAGTAGATACTTAGAGTATAATATAAGATTACTTATAGAAATATACTACTAATACTACTCTATATATTAATAGTAACGGGTATAGTTAACTAAAATATAATACTTATTAATATCGCTAAAAAAATCAATATAATAAATATAAGAAGGATAATTATAAAATTAAATATTAGTATAGCTTAATACTCCAAGTATTATAGTATAACTAAATTTACTTAGAGTAAGTAGGAGATATTAAAAATAATACTCTAAGTAAGTATTATAATTATATAATTATAATACTTGCTATAAAGGCTATAATAAAAGTCTAAAAGAGATAAAATTAAGATAAAAAGTTTAAGAGAATTTAAGAGAGAATAAGATCTATTATTATTTCTATTATAGATTATATAAACCTATTAATATCTATAGAAATATATATATTAAGCGAGAAGTATCTTATTTACTTATACTATAGATATATAAGGTATTAAAATAAATACTACAAGTACTATATAAGAAGACTCTTATATAAAACTTAATAGGGTACTTATATAAAACTATTAGGGAATATACTATAAACTAGGAAATAAGGGTATTAAACTAGTAAAGATAAATATTAATAATAGTAATAATATTAGTAATAATATTATTATTAAGAAGTTAATACTATAACTATAAAGATATAAATAAAATAATATTTCTTATATAATATAATAAAACCACGACGCTATTTATATAATACCCTACTAAAACTAGTATAGGAACTAGAATAATATAAATAATATAACGCCACTAGTACCTATAAAATAGAACTCTATACTCTAAGCACTAATGACTTATATAATTATACCCTAAGCGCGGCTCATATAAGCCTAATATCCGCTTATACTAAATTTATATAGTAGAGAGTATACTACCTATACCCTACTTTTACTTAATCTATAGAGTCGCCGGGGACGACTCTATAAAAAGGGGGGGCAATTATTATACTAAAAGAGTCCGCTCTATTACTAACTAAGCCCTTACTAAGGCTAACTAAGCTACGTATATATATACCTGACTTCTTCCTTCTATTCTAGAAGTTAGTGATTAGTTTCTTAGTAATATTATACCTATATTTACGCTCGAACCGCTCTTTTCTAGTAATTATAGCGTCTATAGCTACCTAGCCTTATACCTTTTCTAGTAGCTTAAGTCCTTATTCCTCTCTAAAGGGGGCTAGCTGAATCCTATAAACCACTAAATAGTGCTAATTTTTATCCTTTCTAGCTTCTATCTTTCCTTCTAAGGTAGGGTAGAATTTTAAGATAACTCTTTATTAGATATTCTTCTTTTCTAGTAGAAAAGTAGCTAAAAAACCTAATATTATAGTTAGAAGAATATCTTTACCCTTAAAGGTTTTAGATACTAAAGCTAGAACTAGTTTTGAGATATTTTTAAGGCTTTTAAAGATTTAATTAATTTAATCTCTAATTTCCAGACCCTCTATCTCTGCCCTTCTTATAAAGAAGTTAGAGACCGTTTAAAGAGAGAAAAGAAGATTCAGAACTGGAATCTAAAATATATCTTTCAGACAGAGAAAGGAAAATAATGGCTTTTAAGCTATTTAAAAGAAACCCAAATAGCTACTAGAAAGTGGCTTTTAGGGGAGGATAAGAGCTAAGAGCTCTAAAAAATATTCTTTAAGAATTTTCTTTAGTTTTACTACTATATTCGTTATTTTCCTTTTTCTTATTACCCTTAGGGGAATTCTACTCATTTCTTTATTTTCTTTTATTAAAATTATCTAGTTCTCTTTAAAGAGACTAGATTACTATATCTAAATTTCTTATCTTTAAAAATATAAAGGGACTAGCTAGTTTCTAGTTTTAGCCTTAGTTAGTTTAGTAGGTTTCTCTACTAACTTTAACTCTCCTAGGTTCCCCTTCTTTACTATATTAGTATAGGTATCTACTACCTTCTTTTCCTACTTAGAAGATTGATTCTTTTTAAGTTCTAGAATTCTCTCTTCTAGAAGCTAGACTAAGGTTTTTAGTATAGATACCTTTTTTTACTTATATTTAATAAGTTATTAAAACTAACTCTTTTATTTTTTTAGAACTTCTAAAGCTTTTTTATCTTTTTTAGTCTCTAGTTACTATTCTATTAACTTAATAATATTTTCTAGGTTATAGATTTAACCTAGTAGAGAAGCTAGAAGATCCTATAATTAAAATCTAGGGACTTTTTCCTACTTCTAATTTCTTACTTTAAAAGGGGAGTCCTCTAGAGTTCGCTTTTTTAGTTAAGTAAATACCTTTTTAGATTCTTTAGCTACTAACTTATCTTTAGCTAGAATCTTAAAAGGGTTTCTAGTTTTAAGTACTAAGGGACTTTCTAGCCTCTTTTCCTTTAGAGATTACTATACTATTCTCTAGTAGTCTCTCTTCTAGCTAAATCTAGATAAGGGATAGGTTTTTTTTTAAAGAAAGTTTACTTAGAACTTCAAGAAAGAAAACTTATTAGAGAATAAGTCTAACTAGATATATCTCTTTAGATATAAGTCTATAGCTATTCTCCTTAAAAAAGTATATTTTAGTAGTAGTTTTTAAGGAGAACTACTAAACTATTAGGTTTTTTATAGGGAAACCTTCCTAAAACCTTTTAGATAATATTTTAGATAGAAGACTCTACCTCAAACTTCTAGAGTCTAACTTAGAGCCTAGCTAACTAGGTATATTTCTAATATAGAGAGTAGATAAGGGGAGTAGATATAGGTACTAATATATCTATTTTCTTTAAGAAGAATTCTAAATAAAAGAGTTAATACTTTTATATAATAATATTTAACTATTTTTACTTTTCTTTTTAGATAGAGAATTAGAAATCTAAAATAACTACTTTAGTTTATAATAAAGTAGAGGTCCCTACTAAAGTATTATAGAGGTCTCTAGCTAACTATAAGAAGATATTAAAATAGATAAAAGTTATTATATTAAACTTACTTTATTTAAATTTTAATATTTCTTTATAGAAAGCTATATTTAAATAATTTCTATTCTAGATTTCTAGATAGAAGTAGATATTCTCTAAAGAAGTCTAAAGAGGTATATCTTTTCTAGAGCTAAATTTCTTTTCTAGAGTTATCTTATAGGGACTTAGTGGCTTAGTTAAACCACAGGGTATTAAGTACTGATTTTAGCTAAGTTAGTAGTAGTAAAAATCACGTGAGAAAGATAATTAGGTAAGGGATTAGGTAAGAGATTAGGTAAGTAGTTAGGTAAGTAATTAGATAAGAGGGGTAGAAAGAAGAGAGAGAGAAGAAGGGGAAGTCACGTAGTAGAGCTTGGCAAGGAACACCTAAGTTAAAAGAAAATTTTTCTAGCACAAATACTGCTTTTTAGGGTAGTATTCCTTAATAATAGGAGGGTTTTAGGCTCTAAAAAGCGATCAGATTAATATATTTAAGAAGCGCTTTAATTTAACCTACTTTTAGTCTTGTTTGACCAAAAATTGGTAGTGTTCTGCCATAAGATGCTTTATTTTCTAGAAGTTAGTAATTAGTTCCTTAGTAATATCACACCTATATTTACACTCGAACCGCTCTTTTCTAGTAATTGTAGCGTCTATAGCTACCTAGCCTCACACTATAGAATAGAAGGCTTAGAGGCTTATAGAGTAGTAGTAAAAGTAAAAAAAGAAGGAATAGACTAAAACTATAACTAAAACCTAGTATAAGTAGAAATAGTAATATAAAGTAGATAAAAAAGAGACTTAGAGGCTTATAAAAGAGGCTTAGAAAATATAAAGTAAGATAAGAGCTCCTTCTTTATCTTCTAAATTAGATAAAAAAAAGTAGCCTACTAAAGGGTCTACTTCTACTCCTTCTACTCCTTCTATTCCTAATTACCTCTCTCTATCTAAGCTAAGCTAAAGTAGTTATACTATTAAGCCAAATACTTATTTATTTTCCTAATCTAATAAATTTATATATAATTTAAAACTCTACTATTATTAAATATATCGCAATTTCCTATTTAACTAGGTGGCTGTTGAGATATTCGATCGAATAAGAGGCGAACAGAGATTTGGCGCTGTTTTTGATGGGTGTACTTTGGGTGGTTGATTACGTTAAATGAACAATGAACATCATTCCAAGAACACGAGTGAGCACGACACAACACGCCCTCATCGGTGTAGACATTCATATCTCGACCTACCTACCTGTCTCTCTATTATATTCATACATCTTCTTGGTTGCCCTTCTGCTTGACGCCCTTTCGGCTTGGATAAGATTTATCCATCACCTAGTTAGGCCGCGAAAAATGGAGGGGCAGAAAACCAAGACCACATCCATGGACTCCAGCTTCCCGGTCTTGCTGCCTGAGGACCCTACCATTCATCTGGAGCCTGCCGAGTTTAGAGAGCGAATTTTTGCTTCTGTTGCAAAGGAGGTCAAGAGCAAAGAGAACTTGAAAACGACCGATTCTAATTCAGTCCTTTCTGCGCAGACGGCGCCTAAGGCTACCGAGACTATTTCCGCTGCCCAGTCCAGCCACGACTCCAGTGGAAACGCCTTTGTCGACGCTCTTGTCCAAGAAGCTGGAAACCCTGGAGCTCAAAAAGTTTCACTCGAAGAGCTAGATGCAAAAAATTTGGCTCTCACTGACAATGCTGGCGTTACCCATGCTTCTACAGAATCTCACTTGGTCGATCTGTTCCATACCCTAGACGGGGAGCCAAATGAGGAGAAGCTGACCACTCTAGAGCCTCTACTGGAGAAGGCATGGGCAGATGATGCCTTGATTACTCTAAAGATAATTTGGAACTGTCGTAGCATCCATCTGGGCAAAGGGGAACGATCGATGTTCTACGTCGCTCTTGGCTGGTTGAAAGATAACCACCCGCAGACTCTGTTGACTAACCTACCCTGGATTACCCGCAGTGTCATCGAGAAAGTACCTCAAAAGAAGTGCACAGAGGATGAGACCCCGGTGGTTATTGAGAACCAGACTCTTGGAGTCGATGACTACGAGGTTGTCCATGGCGTCTCACACGGCTATTGGAAGGACCTTCTCAACCTTCTGGCGCTATCCGCTAATGATCAACTCGGAATCAAAAACCCCGAATCAGTTTTGAAGAATCGAACCAAGGCTCCTCAAGAAACCCTGGAAAGGCTCGATATAGAACTGCCATTAAGAGCGAAAAAGATTAAGGTCTCAGCTATGGATGTCAATGAGAAACGCGCTTACTTAGAAATTCCGCGAGAAGACAGGATGCAAGAAGCCAAGAAGATCATCTCAGTGCAGAAAGAAGCCTCGAAAAAGAGAAAACGCGCCCGGGAAACAAGTCATCACGAGAAGCTTTTGAAGAAATTTGAGAGTGATTCGTTCCATCGAGCTCTACACAATACTATTGCTCGGATGTTTGCGGACCAGCTCAGGAAGGATAAAATACTCCTGGAAGGGGGATCAAAGCAGCAGTTGAAGGAGATTAGTCTCTGCGCCAAATGGGCTCCATCCCTCGAGCGATTCCATGATAAACAAACGTTAATTGCAACAACTATTGCGGAGCTTTTGTTCCCTGCTGAGAATATCAAGAAAGAAGGTGATCCCAGGGAAACGTATCTGAAAAGGGCACGAGAACAATACAGAGCCTCCTTCCTGTCGCCTCTACGTAAAGCACTGCAAGTTGTTGAACGTGACATATCCGCAAATAATTTCACGAGCCTCAATTATGCTCAAGTGCCGTCCCTTGCTATGGATCTATATAAGAAACTCTTCGCAAAGAAGGACCATGACAATTTTTTGAAGTATCTGCTTGACGTTCAGGCTGGCAAACAAACTATATCAGGAAGTGTTCTCATGCCTGGGCCATTAGTTCACCAATGGATCCGCTCTCGAAACGATGAAATTGCCAGGCTGACTCTGAATTCTCAATGGGAAACACTCATTCAGCGCATAAAGGATAGCGGTTCACTATCCGATTCTATTGCTGTTTGTGATGTCAGCGGCTCAATGATGAGCTTACCTGTGAATGGTGCTACCATGTATGAAAATGCCATAGGATTGAGCCTTGTCCTCTCAACTGTGACAAAGGCACCATTCGGGGGCAAAATGATCACCTTTTCCGAAAGCCCACGTATCGTGACGATAAACGAGGATGGGATCAAGAGCTCTTTTGTGGAACAGGTTGACAAGGTGCAGAATATGCCAGCGGGTTTTAATACAGACTTCCTCGCCGTATTCACGAAAGCTATCCTTCCGCTTGCCATCAAGAACGAAGTCAAACCTGAGGATATGGTTAAACGGGTTTTTGTTTTCAGTGACATGCAGTTTGATGAGGCGCGAGGTAATGCCGACCCATGGGCAACACATTATCGAATTATTGAAAAGGAGTACAAGGCGGCAGGCTACGAAGTGCCGGAGCTGATTTTCTGGGACCTCTCCCAGAGGAAAACTGGGTCCGCCCCAGTCACCCAGGATATGCCTGGCACAGCTCTAGTAGGCGGGCAGAGCCAGGCAATGCTAAAAGTGTTTTTGGAAGGAGGTTCATTTGACGATGGCGAGACGGAAGAAGAGCATGAAGTAAAGGGTGAAGGGGAAGGTGATGACGGATTTGAAGTCATTCAAAAGAAAAAGAAGACTGTCACTCCCCTTTCTCTCGTCATGAAGGCTATCAAGCACCAGGCGTATGATATGCTTAAAGTGGTCGATTAAAAGTTTGGCTACTGCTATTTTTATACCATCATCTCGATTTGACGTAACACCAAACGACATCCCATCACTAACCATGATTTTAACGAAGGAAAATAATATATTTTTCTTTTCGATTTCCATTCTTTGTTTGTTTATGAGGAGAACATTTAGCTACATAGCAAGTAGTTAACAATGTATGTTTTCGCAGCGTTTCCGCATAAGCTTTGACATTCAAGAACGACGACGTCCATGGTGCTTGTGATGGCGACGGCGTTTCTCATCGTCGTCGTCGTCATCATCGTCATCACCACTGTCTTTTTTATAGCGTCTCTCGTATCTGTCGTCGCGACCATGATCTCTCTCTCGACTGCTACGGCGGCGCTCGTCTGTTCCATAGTGGGAGCTTTCATAATTGCGCGGTCCACGACCATACTCGTCGTCATCTCTGCGGGAATATCTAGGCTGTTCCTCGTAGCGGCCAGATGAATACTGATGCTCCTTTTGAGATGCCCTCGAGTCCTGGTCGTCATAACGGCCGGAAGAGTAATCTTGCTCTCGCTGAGAGTGTTTGCTCTCTCGGTCTCCATAACGACCAGAAGAGCTGGAGTATTCTTGAGCCTGGCCGTAGTACTCGCTAGCTAACCCTCCAGATCTACTAGATTGATCATGTCTAGCTTCATAGGTCCTAAAGAACAAAAACTGATCAGTATGTGCGCCGTAAGGGACTTAGTCTGTATCAATAGAAAAACCTTTGCTCGCCATAGTCCTCTCGTCTAGTATACCCGCTGCCATAGTCTTGGCCGTATCTTGTCTCTGATGGCTGATCATACCTGCCAGATTGGCCATAACCGGATTGACGGCCCTCATATCCAGATTGCTCATATCTAGATTGTTGGTGTCCTCCTTGTTCATAGTCTCCTTGCTGATGTCTTCCTCCATATTGGTATCCTCCTTGTTCATATCCCCCGGCTCCTTGCTGCTGGTATCTAGAAGGTTGCTGATATCCCCCAGACTGATGGTAGCTGGGTTGATCATGCTGTTGATGATGCCCGCCATGACTACCGTAGTCCTGGCGACCCTGGCCTTTCCTGGAATTATCTTCCTCAAGGGCCTGCCCAAGGGCACCTGCAAGGCCACCCACCAATCCACCAATTGCACCTCCGCCAACGGCTTCTTCTGCAAGCTTGCTTAATTCGTTTGCCTGACGTCCTCGCCCGTAACCACCGCTAGCACCATGTCCATGAGACTTTTTAGACAGCTTCAGGGGCACACCACTTCCATGGCCACAGTCGTGGACACCGGGTTTATGGTTCTCTCCTTTCCTAACTCCCTCTCGACTTAACTGCCTTCTGACCCCATCATCGCCCTTTTCTTGCCACCATTCTTCAACTGCACCAAACATCCTTCGACGGACATCTGCAGCTCCATCATCGCCGAAATCTCGGTGAGCAGGGTGGTGGAAAACACCAGTAATGATCCTGTTCAATGTGCGATTGACATCAATGTTCTCATCATCCCAGCACTCCATTATCTGAGGGACAGCCCATTTAACTACTTCCTGAGCAATCTTACCCGCCGGTTCGTTCAGCAGGTTAGAGAAATGGTCCTTTGACAACATAGAGTGAGTGGGATCAGTTGCGTCATCGTCATTAAAGATATTGAGCTGTTCCTTCTTGCTGCTTTGGATAATTTCGGAAGAGCCAGTTTCCAACTCTGCTTTCACTTGATTGATGATTGGTAATACGTAGGGAGCAAGGACACTAAAAACGAAAACGTTAATCTGCTCCTGAATCTGCTCAATCAACTCTGGAAGAACTGGAATGTTTTCAATGGCCTTGTTGATTGACTTTAGGATGTTGTCGTGCCATTCTAGAACCGGGTATATCTGTCGGGTAACATCTTGAAGGTAGCGAGTCCACTCTTCAGGTTCGTGTGGTGTAATATTTTCTTGTTGTGCCTGGGCTTGTGCATTGCTCTGAAACTCGTCCATCTTTCCGGACTCGTTTCCACCGATAATGCCTGAAGGAATTTTAGATAACAGCTCTTGGAGGAAGCTTTTAGCATTGCCTTGGTTTTGAGTTTCCTCGATAGCACCCTCGAGGCATTGAATCTCAGATTGTGTTGCCTTGTCAGAGAATTCTCCCATGACTGAGTGAAGAAAGTCCACTCCGCCAAAAGTTCCGGTAACGATTGGATAAACCTCGTGCCGGCACCCAGGAAGCTGGATCATAGTATTGCGACCAACATGGGGAAATACGTCTCGTTCGCCTATCTCAATCAGACTCAGTTCTGTGTAGTTTGAATGAGCGGCGTAGTCCTCCAAGCAGTGTAGGCCGGTACCCAACAAGCGAAGAGCTTCGTAGAAATCTGCCTTGTTACCTGAGCGCGCATACTGTCTACCGAGCTTGATGCAGCCTCCAAATACTTCCCTAACTAGGCCAGCTGAGGTATCAATTCCAATGTCCTCAGTAGCAATATAGTGTTTCAGACCTATTGAATATTAGTCAACTCCATCCCGGTTTAATTAGGAAAGATAGTCTTATCCGTACCAGTACGTTCATCAATAGATAATTCCCGTCGTTTATCCACTGGTCCGCGTAGACGACGGTCATAACGCCTTGCATCGGCTCCATCAGCGTATCCTAGCGGATTGTCAATGTGCTCAGTGGGCTGGTAGCATCCAAGACGGTCAGTGGTGACTTCGAACTCGTCAACACCATATCTTAAATAAAACATCATTGTCAGTTAAGAGATATTCAAGTGTCTAACCAAGCAAACCGCCGACGTACCCAAAGGTTAAAAAGCCCAGAATCCAGATGAGGATACGAACAGCCTCAGCACTGACGTGTTTTACAGTACCAACATCCACCGCCTGACTGTAGTCTCGAAGCCAGTTGCCAAAGTAGACGTGCATCACGTCCATCTTGGAAAACTTTCGGCCACCAGCAGAGCGAGCCATGTACAAAGTCAACAGGACATCTTCGATATCTCCGTGACGGAAGTTGGCACCCTCGATTTTTGAGACGGAGGCAATGTTACCGGCTCCAAAAGCGGCAGTCGGACTCGCAAAGACAAGGAAAAGAAGGGCAGTGGTGAGAATCAGCGGGGCGAAAGAAGACGAAGAAGAAGCCATCAGGGGCGTTTTACGGCTCTGCCGGTGTCTCTGTCTGGGGGTCTATGGAGGTCTCACGGGTCAGCTGTCAGTCTACCGGTGTCTTTGTAGTGTTAGAAAACTGAGATGCTAGTAGGGAATTGCTGTAACTAGAATATATATAACTAGGTAGATGTCAGGCCGAACGTGCGGGGGGGGGGGGGGGGATTGAGCAATTGAGCAACCAACCTAGAGAACGAGTCAACCGCTGTCGAACAGTAGGTTGTCTTGACACTTAACGAGAGCTGATAGCTGGCGGGCCCGTGGTCTTCTGCAGTGATGAGATATCCTTGCCCCTAGAGGTCTTGTCCAGGAAATAGAAGAAGTAAACATTCACTTCAGGCGTTTTGAGGATGTTTTGTTTGCCCCGCGAAACAAGATGGAGCTTTCGTTGCCGAGATCACGTTGTCGCGGACCCCAGCCGTGGTGAAGTGCAGATCAAGTGCATTAAGACATAAGGTAGACGAAGACGACGAACGCGATCAAGGCAGAGAAGAACTACAAGGGAAGGCTATGAGGAAAGATTTAGTGGATATGGCTTCAACGCAGCAGCACGATAAAGGTCGCCTCGAGCCCCTTCATGCGCTCGAGATATGCATTGAGCTCGGTATCATCACTAATAACTACTGGATGCTGCTGGCTACGGCTACGGTCCGCCGTATCAATGCCTTCGATTTTCACTACCTCCTGTGCGTTCTTGATTCGGGATAAGATGATGCTACGCAATCCAGCTACAGACGGAACTGTGAGCTTATCGATCCACGGATCGGGGTCTTCGAGACACGGTGGAGAAGACTGTGAATGTATGTGGAAGTACAAGGGCCTCGGATTCACTGGGGCATGAAGGCTAGGGTCAATATAGCTGAGAGCATGCGGTATGGCAGTGGCAGCAGCAGGTTCGTGGGTTGAGTCCGCTGTCTGGGAAGAATGACCGTCTGTGGCGGCTTGAAGTAGAGAAGGATCGACCTGTGTATCAGCGGCTTCGCCAGGGGGAACGGTAGGCGCACTCGCAAGAGCTTCAGATGCAAGTGTACTGATGCGGTTCGGGATGCAAGTGACTGTAGACCTGGGCGATGTTGATGTTGGAGGTGGTTCCTGGCTAGACGATGATGGCTTTCGCGTACTGGCTCCGGGATGCGGTCTCTTTCGGGAAGAATCACGTTTGATCAGGTCATCTCGGAGTCTTTTCATCACGTCTCGACAAAGCACCTCGACGGCCTTGAGCCTCGTTGCATGTTCAATATCTGTGCCGGGGGAGTTCAGGATATGCTGAAGGAGTTCGGATCCCTTGATCCACCGGTCCTTCAACTCCATCCACTGCTCATTGCCGGCTTCAAGCTTGCTGGTGATATGACTCGCCTTGAGCACCTCGTAAAATGCGTTTCTAACCTGCCTGCTTTCCTCAGGATTTATCCCGAGCGTATTTTTGGCCTCTGCAATTGTCATCCGTCGGTCCAGGGTGCGCATCCGTTTGGTAACGTCTGTGCAAACGACGTCAAGGGCTAAAGCTTTTGCATCGAGGAGGACAGGCTCACCCCAGAATACTGCCTGTAGGTGCGTAGATTCATTGATAAGCCTATCCTTCGCCATTTGCCATTTCTCAGGCCCGGCAAGGGTTTTTTTGATAAACCCGGCCTCCTCGCATATACGCTGGAATGCTTCCCGGACTCCACGATAACTGTCATTATCCAGGCTCAGGTACTTCTTGCTCTGGTCTATTGTCGTCTCTGATGGAAAGCGGGGAGGACCGGGAGGGTCTGGTGGCAATCCTGCCCATTCACGAGTCCGCCGTCGACGTCTCTTGGTAGCCCATCTTTCCTCGCTCTCAACTTTCAGCCTCTCTAGTCTCTCCTTGCGCTTGGCGGTAACATTCTCTGGCACATTGGAGGCAGTAGGAGGGGCATCGGCATCGGCATTGGTACTGGTACTGATACCGCCACCAGCACCGCCAGCTCGTTCTTGTATCTCTTTGCTGCTGCCTGCTGCCGCTACCTCATGTGCGTCTCTCTGAAGCTGAATCAGCTCATTCTCTGGCTGCTGTGCCTCATCAGTAGGAGCAGGCGAATCTGAGCCCGTTTCTGAAGTAGTTGTAGTACCGGCGCCGGCAGCAGGTCTCATGCCATTGGGAACCCGCAATAGCCACCTATATTTGGCCCGTACTCTCATGACTTCGCGCTCCTTGACTTCGTATCCTTCTTCATTGAGAATGCGGATCATATCACGCTGCGACGTATTGTTCTCCCATAGCTGCTTGATGCGCGCTACAAGCTCTGCTCTTTTATACGCCGGATTCTGCTTTGAAGGGAATCCCCAACGCTTGAACTGGGTTTGGAACGCTCGTTTGCTACCAGCCTGTAAGCATGAGCGTATAACTGAAATTTTATAGCAATCAGCCTCACCTGGGGCAGAACTGGTGGAATGCCCGCATGTATTCGATAATGTCCTCCAGCGGCTTCTTCTCCTCAATGTACATCCTGTAACAAATATCTCTCTTGCCCTCCCAATCATACACCATCGTGGCGACTCGACGCCGGCGCCGGCGCCCTCTCTTGTTCTCGTCCTCGTCCTTGATGTACCCTCGCTCTACCACTGTTCTCCTGCCCCCTTATCTCCCTGTATTGCTGTCTCTCTGTCTCCCGGTTTCTCACTGGCTGGCCTCGTCGAGATGTGCAAAGGAGCTGCACTTCGCGGCGATCTCGTACGCCGTAGCTGGAAATTTTGGTCTTTGACGCCCGCCGTAGTTGAGATTATGTAATTTACCACGTGAATTCAAAATTCAACGATCACAGATGACGTCATCCCGGCGCTTATTTTTACTTGTCAAAATAAACAAAAGCCTAAGTCAACATCCACATGAGATAGAAAGGACGAAAGATGGAGAAGAGCCAATTGATTCACTGAAAGTGTCGAAAGGATCGGATGTAAAACGCCAGCAAGGCCCGCTATACATGCTCATACTTGACGGAACAAACAAAACACCAGCGTAAGCGAAAAAAAAAAAAAAAGAAGACTCAGAAGATGCAAGGAACAAAATAAGGGCTCGAATGCTGCTGGATCTCACCACTCTCATGGGAGATATCAAGAGGTGAAGGCAAATGAAACAAAGCAATGCAGAAGCAAGCACCATCTCCAGGCACTGGCTGGGGTGAAGCTGTATGTTTTGAGCGCTGGTTGCTACTGACTCGCTTACCAAGGGAGAGGGCCACGGAACAAGGCAACAAGAGATAAACGGGAGAGGACAAGGGGGAAAATGAGACTGAAACGAGCAAAATGTGCCAAAAAAAAAAAAAAAAAAAAAAACGATATCGTTCCCTTAGGCCAAGCCCATCCGGCAGACCCAGCTCTCAGAGTCATCTCATGAAAAGTAAAAACAAAAGAATTGCTAAAAAGGTCGTTTGGGTGCGTTGCGGCATTTGCATTTGTGAAAAAAAAAAAAAAAAAAAAAAAAGCTCTAGTTAGCCTACTTTCTTCAGCTTTTTTCCTATCTTAAATATCTTGGTGCGTAGCCAGGTGAGGAAGAGAACCCAGGCGCTCTTTGGGCTCTTTGGTTTCCATGTGATCTTAGTGGTGTCGTCGGTATAAGAAGAGGTCGAGTTCTTCCTGCGGCTGTCTTTCTCACTCAGCTTTGAAGACCGGCGCAAGGTGAAGTCGGAGATGGACCGCCTTCCACCCATGTAGCTGTTATATGAGTTTTCACGTTCCAGCAGCTGGAGACGGCGCTGCTCCTTATCTAGGGCTTTGGAAGTCTGTTCATCACGTTTCCTATTCTTGGCGGCCTCCCTGTCTTCGAAGGCCTGGCGAGCTGCCTGCACGGCTATGGCGCGGGCGGCTGGGTCTACGGTGCTAGGACGGCGGGATCTCGACCGCAATCCGAATTCTAATGAGTTTCGGGAGAGAGGCACCGTGTCCCGGGGAGAAGGGCTGTTGTTATTGTTGATGATGCCGTTGTTATGGTTATTGTTGAAGACACGACCGAAGGAAGTAGTGCGGGTCTTTGTAGGCGGGTAAGTGGTAGTAGTAGTCTCACTTTCTATTTGGATAGAACTCCGAGGTTCGTTGTAGATGCTGGGAGATGGAGAGCCAGGGAAGAGGTCCTGGCTGGTTGGAACAGGGTCATCAAAGTCTGTCACACGCTGTATGCCCTCGAGGTGCGAGTCGGTGCTGGCAGTGGCAGAGATCTGATTTGACAGCCCCAACGGTGGCGTGTAAGGGCGGGGAGTCTGACGCATGGGATGGACATACTGGCCACCGGGGCGAGGAAGACTTCCGAACGAGAGTTGCGACGCACCGCTGGCCGAACGGTAATGACGGGCGCCGCCGAGAGAGCCGGTTGTAGAGCAGTCATCGACACCGCGGTCCCTCCCGCCCAGGCTGTTGTATATCCCCAGGCCGTTGTTCTCGCTGAGTGAGACAGACAAATCTATGCCAGTGCCAGACCGTTTTCGGTGGGGGATACCTATCCTGCCGAGGGACGACATGGTTTGAGAGGACGAGTCTGAGCAGCGAGAGAGCTTGCGAGCACTGTATCCGTGTGCATTTGTCTTGTATTGAGGACGTTGAGGCAGCGACGAGTCGAGGCGTGTGGAGGATGAAGCAGCTAGGACAGCACCGCCGTGCGAGCAGGACGAGGTAGCAGAAGAGACAGCAGCACCGCCCGGAACGTCGACGTCATCGTGGTCGCAGGCAAACTGTGGAAAAGCGGCTGGTTCCTGTGGTCTACTATGGCAACGAATATAAGCAAAAAAAGGTTCAAATGTCAGCGATGCAGCCTTCGGCAGGTGAAAATAACAACATGGAGGATAAAGAGAGAGGTGAGCGAGCGAGAACGATGGAGCGCAACGAACCTTGCCACAACTCCTACAGTTGCCGCCTTCCTGAGCCTTGTCATCATCTGGTTGGAGACGAGAGGCTCGACTGGTTCAGCCATGGAGGAGCCCTCGTTCTCGTCGACTGTGGCCGTCTGGCTGAGCGTTGCTGGGGCCACTGTCTGTCGAGCGGTCCTCCAAGCGATGCAGCGCCCCGGACAGCGGCAGTGCGATCACTCAGCCGGGTCCAGTGGCTATAAAGGATGTCTATGGTATGAAACAAGCATGTTCAAGTCGTCCTCAGCAGTGATATATGTGTGGTGTTTGGTCGTTGTGTCGCTGTGTCGTTGGGGCTGTCGTTGTGGCCGTGGGCGCCCGGGGGCTAAATAGTTGACTCGTTTACTCTAGGTACTTAGTTAGATAACTAGTTTAGCTATCGCAGCGAGGCGCCGGCAACGACAAGCTTGGTGCAACAGCAGTGAGTGAGAGAGAGAGAGAGAAGACCGCCTCTTCGACAGGCTGGCGGGCTCTGGCAGGTGTCACAGGAGGAGACAGAGAGGAGGAGGAGGAGGAGACGGTCGACGAGGAAGCGAAGCGGCGGAGAGAAAAAAGGCCGGCGTGATCAGGGTACCTATTCCATAGGTACCTGTATGGAAGTTAAGTAGAAGTACCTCAGGTCGACAGGCCAGGAATCCATGTCGCCCGCTTTGGGCTCTCGCGGTGCCGAGGAGAGATACGGGACAGACAGACGGGCTCATCACTACTACGAGTTATACATAATAACTAAAGATTAAATAAATGTATGCAGCGCTGACGGGACGACGGCCCTCACATGCGGCCTGCCTGCCTGCCTGTCCGGCTTCGTCTCCTCTGGGTGGCGCCTCTCTCCCCTCCCGCCGAGGAATCGCATTTCTGCGCCTTGCATGCAGAGCAGGCTGGCTGCTGGCTGGGCCATCCCGCAGGACCGGCAGCGGACGAGGCAGAAGGAATCAGGGCGACAGCAGTGCTCCTCGCTTTTCTCCCTTGCTGGCCGGCTATCGTACAGGCCGGGAGGGGAACGTAATACTAGCAGTTATGCAACTCAACCCGCCAGCTCAGTGAGTGTACCTGGTAGGTATATAGCAGACCGCCGGACCGCGGCAGCAAGGCCGGACAGGCCGGGGACCCAGGCAGGAGATGCATCGCAAGGGCAAGGGAGAAGAGGCCTGGAACCCACAGCCGTCGCCACAGCGGCAGGGCTGGCCTCTGGACAGAACAGACACCAACTCTCTCGAACTATATAACCAAACACAGTTAATGTTGTTTCTCAACTCAGGGCAGGTCAGGAGAGGACACGGACAGCCCTATGAAACAGACAGAGAGGTGGGCGGCTTCGAGAAAGCGACTGCTGGCCACTCGCGGTACACCCTCTGCTGCGTCTGGCCTCGCAGGAAAGGGGGCTGTTCACTGCATACCAGAAGAAGAAAAGAAAGACAGAGGCATTAACAAGTAAGTTACACACACACACACACACTCTCTCTCTCTCTCTCACACACACACACACACATATATATATATATATCATATACTGAACGAACTATATCTATAGTCGGATGGTTATGTACAGTGCGGCTACTTGGTGGTGAGCGACCGATCCATAACCAGCTGCCTACTACTTACAGAGTCACCCGGAAGACAAGCACCTGGGTGTCGACATTGAAGCCGGACTTGTCTGCGTACTTGAACTGGCCGAAGTTCAGATGGCCTGGTTCATCGTTAGTTAGTATATAAATTAGGCATTACTAAAGAAGAAGACGAAGAAGACGTACCGTCCTGGGTGATGTAGTCGTTGTCACTAAAGGAGATCAAAAAGTACTCATTCTTGCCGTCGTCCTCAAACTCCTTGGACGGATCGACTGGGACAAGAGCAAGGCTCTCCCACTTCTCGTTTAGTAGATGCTCGTCCTGCGCGCCGCCGTTGTGCAGCCGGAACTTGCCCAGCTCAGAGTTGAGGTTGTAGTCCACGAACGAGCAGTAGTCCAGCGGGTTGATGCCGTCGTCCAGCACGCCCTCGCTCGAGGCGATCGAGCCGTCCGCCTTGTCGTTGCTCTTCGACTTGATGTCCGTCGTCTGGGCCGACTTGGAGATGATGTCAGCATGGCGGTAGACGGATTCGGTGTACTCGGCAGCCCGGCCTGCGTTGCTGTCTCGGGACAGGATGAGAAAGTCGCCTGTTGGTAGATAGTGGATCTCAGACTGCGAGGCCGCGATGGTCGCCTTGCTCGGATCTTCCTCGTGCGGGTCGACAAAGGTCGCCAGCGTCACCACGTACTCGTGGGTGTACTTGGGCGTGCTTCCGGAGATGTCATACTCCAGCATGCGGGCCTGCTTTCTGTACCGTTTCTTCGGGCCGCCGTCGTTGTTCAGCGCAGACTGGATCAGCGCGTACAGCGTCTTGCCGTCTCGTGAGATGGCCAACCCTTCGAAGCCCTGGTTGTTGTTGCGTCCTGTCTCGGGGTCCTCTGGGTCCGTCTGGCGATCGGGCTCGTAGATCGGAGCCGAGGCGGCGCTGAAGCTGACCTTGCCGTTTCGACGGGGGATGTACGCAGCTGGAGGCTGGATGGCCTGCAGCATTCGGCCTTCCCGCGAGAACTTGTACACATAGGGGCCGTACTCGTCAGAGACCCAGAACGCACCGTCCTTGCCAATCACAATGCCCTCGGAGTCCAGCGAGATGCGTCGTCCGCCTGCGCCGCTGCCGCCGAATCCATCTCCAGGGTAAGTAGCCCCTGGCATTCCAGGGAAACCAGGGTAGCTGATGTTGCCAGAGAAGTCGGCATCTAGCCCGGTCATCGGAGTGCCGTCTGGACCTGTCAGCAGCAGTGTGTCCAGGAGCTCGATCTCAAGATTGGGGTCGGATGGGTTGGAGACGGTGGCACCGGGTGCCAGAGTCAGCTTCAGGCTGAGCTTCTGGATACGGCTCTGCACGTTCAGCGTGCCCTGCGTGTTCCTGCAGTCTTTCTTTAGCCAATAGCTCGTTGACTATATTCTTATTCTTTCTGTAGTAACGAGTTAGGCTTTGTTGACGTACCAGCCGCGGTCGGGGATAGCCCAGGCAATACCCTCATAGGTACCATCGGAGTTCTTCTTCCACGATGCCTGCTCAATAGCGATAGAGCTTCCAAAGCCCCCAAGGGTATCTCCGTACTTGTCAACAGCGTTCGATGGGACAGTGCCGTATCCAACGAGGCCGTTGTACTGGTATGTATGTGAACCACACTTGGTCTGCTTGACAATGGGCAAAGACGTCTCCGCGCGATGGCCTTTCTTTGGCAGGCCATTGACCGTAGTGGCCAGCAGGCCAGAGACAGCGCACAGCGAATATATCAACGACGACACCATGATGATAGACATGACACAGCTTGTTCCTCAATTAACTAACCAGCTGCCTATGGCCGGTCCATCGTCCTGGGGAGACGAGCCCATCGTTATATATCTGGCCAGCCGCCTCCGTCTGCCTTGAGCAGGACAGCAAGCAAGCGAGCTCTCAAGCTCCCGCCCACCAATAATAATAGCGAATGCGATCGATCTCTCCCTTCCTCCTCGACCCTGATCGTCGACCCATGCTGGCGACCAGTGCTGCCGCCTCACACAGTGGCAAGGCTCCTCACGACTACGGCGGCAGAGCAAGGACCAGACAAGCATTTTGCCCTTGAGCTGGCGAGTCAGCGGCCAAAGATGGGACCCGACGATGACTTATCCGAGGCGTTTTTATAAAGCCAGAATGTCGACACCGAGCAAGGTGGATAATCCGGGGATGCCTTATGCAGGTCGTGCGATGCTTGACCAGCCCCATTGGGCCGGCTAACCAAAGACTGTCACCCGTTCAATCAGTAAAAAGGAAAAAAAAGAAAGAAAAGAAAAGAAAAAGAAAAAGAAAAGAAAGGGGGGAAAATGGAGGAAATATGGAGAACGAAGCGAGCGACTTTAAAGCCGAGCAGAAGCCTATAGAAGCTGCTTCTTATCAATGCACAAAGTACTCCGTACTGAATAATAATACTCTCTGTGGATTGTTCGTGGTCTCTTGCGGTTTGGACTGGGGCGAGCTGCGGTTGGTAGCTCCTCAACAAATATAACGAACTCGTTAACACATAAGGAGTGTAGTTCAACCGGGGTTAAGTCACGAACTTGGAGAACCATCGCTTTTTGGATATTATTGAGCTGTTGTGTCTGACTGACTGGTGAAGTAGATACAAAATTGACTGTGTGATAGAATCAAGGTCAGGGCCATCATGCCACTCGTTATCACGCTTACTGGCTTATTCCCAGGTTGTTGGAACTTGCGGGAACTGCTTTGCGCTGAGCCCCAGATCTTCGAAAACTTTATCGCTGTCTGTACCGATTAATAGTCAGTGGTTTGTTCGCAGGTTTTGCAAAGTAACAGGATAACTACTCAAACAGACCCAGAGAGAAAAAAAACGTTCCGGGGAGCAAGGTTGGATAGACCCTGCTAAATCTGACCATAACTGGGCAACGAGGGTAAGCTTACCGTTCAGCGCCTCAGCCCGTATTTCATCCTCACCCTCAAGATGCTCGAGTTCCTCACCTGCATCCTCCTGCTCCGGGGCTTTTTCTTCAGTTTTACCTCCCTTGCGTAGGTGGCCTTGAGCTTCGCCTAGCATCATAAACTGTGCATTCGGATAATCAATGAATTTCGGTTTAAGAGGCGCCCAGCGGAGGTCGCGGAAGTCATCCATAACACTGCAAGTAGAAACCAAGAAAAAAGAAAAAAAAAATAGAGCAAGGTGTCAGATAAATCTATGCAATGAGCAGCAAGGGGATTCGAGCGTGGACTGACCTTTGTGGATAGTCTGGGGGCTTTGGCAGCCTTGCACTGGATGGGCCAGGGTACTTGGGATTCTTCGAGGCCACGATGAAAGAGCCTTTCTCTCTTAAACCAAAATCTTTCTGAACCTGGGATAACTCAGTTGGTATTGTCAAGATATACGCCAAGTGTGAAGTTCTCGTGGTCGAAGTAAGTGCATATACACCTTCGGCTAGCGGGGTAGCAGTGGGCGAAAATTGCGTGCCTTTCGTCTTGGTCTCATACTCTTCACCCAAAAACGATTCCTTCAGGGTCTTCAGATCGGTCCCCGCTTTCTCAACGAATCCCATGTACTTCTCGTGGCTTGACGTGGGAAATGTTTTCTTAGGCAACAGGAGAAGTCGACAGTTGTTTTCACCCCCGGCAAGCCCGGCACTTAGCTTAGCTCCAATGGGCTGAGGGCGAAGAACAATAAAGGTACGAGCAACTTCATCGACACCTTTTGGTTCTTCCACGCCAACTTTACCCCGAAAGAAGAAATATATGATCCCTTCCTCCATAATGTTGGATGGTATACTCTCACCCCGGGGACTTTCTGGTTTCGTGTCCCTGGCGGCCTTTGATTCCTTATCCCCAGAAATATCAGGGGGTTTCATCTCACTTGACTCTTCAGCCTCCTCGTCTTTCACATATGCATGATGAGCCTGTAGCCTCTCAGCTTCAGCTTTCTTTGGCTCATTTTGCGCTGTGGCATCTTTCGCAGGCTCCTGTTTTATTACTCCTTCATCTGCGGATTTCTTGATCTCATCCTTGGTGTGCTTCTCTCGCTTTGGTTCCGGAATATCTTTCTTAGACGAAGCCTTGCGCTTTTGACCTGCTTCTGTCGATTTTCTCCTGCCCTGTTGTGCATTTTCATGCAGGGCTTCATTTGCCTTCGCTGCTGCATGTCGGGTAGAGGTGCGAGTTGCCATTGTGGACTGTGGAGGGAATTTAGGTGATATGGGGCAATTAACTAGGAAGGATACACCCAACTTGAGGATATTTGCGGTTCATTGAACCGCTTTGGCTGTTTGACTGGCTTTAATGGCTCTGTGACGGCTGCCTCCTCCTTGACGTCATACCCACCTAGGGTATACCTGGGCACCTGCACCCGGGCACCTGGGCAGTTTATATATCACGTGCTGGCCAACTTGTTGATGGTCACTGAATATAGTCGGGGGCAAAGCAGTAGAAGTCTATTTCATGCCATTAATGTTGTAGCTAGATAGCCTTTGAAGTAGCAGATATAGCGTTCGGGTGTCTTGGGTACAGAGTAAAAAAAAAAAAAAAAAAAAAAAAAAAAAAAAAACGTGTCATTAAGTCGAGACTTGATCTGACGTTGGTGTTGGCCGGTAGCAAGGGTTTAACCTCCCTAGGGTATACGGTTATCATGGTAATGCCGACATCTAGATTTTCGAGTACTTTGTATCGTGATCTATAACCAGCACTGTTGATCAAGCATGGCCAATTTTGGTACCCCGGAGGTGGTATAACTAACTAGTTAACTAGTCGGGCCAGTCAAAAGGACAGATAGACAACGGAAGGGGGGCCCGTAATCTCGAGCGCCACACAGCCAGGCAGCGCATACTTTGTCTATGGGCTGGAGGCCACGAAAACCAGGCGTATCCAGCGCCTAAATGTGATATCAAGTTGTAACTCAAGGCACCGTCCCGGCGTTGTTGTTGGTGGAGGTTGATGAAAAGGAGATGCGACGACCAATAAGAGCCGAGGATCGAGTCGCTTGTAATTACATAAGCCGCGTCCGCCTCAAACCACAAAGTGTCCACGTACAGAAAGACGCAAAGCAACCAACAGCAAAAGGCAAGCTTGTCATCTGCTACTACAACAAGCCTTGCTGCCGTGCCTGCTCTTACGGCTTGGATATCGATGCTCCGAATCAACTAAACATCCCGTATCTTGGTCGGCACCTAGAGTTTCTCTTCTTCCTGCGGCCTAGGCCAATCCCCCGCGATAACAATGCAGTCCGCCTCTCCAAACGTGCTCACAAAGGTACACCTCAATGCTCTTGATTTCAACCGGTTTCTTGTATTTATCTCGTGCTGATTTTTGTTGTTCGTTATCACAGTTCGAGTCGAAGTCCTCTAGAGCAAAAGGCCTTGCCTTTCACCCAAAAAGGTCAGCACGAAAGCACTCACCAGTCCACCATACGGAGTGTGAACCTCTATGCTAATCGACCCGAGCAGACCATGGCTTCTAGTCGCCCTTCACTCGTCAACTATCCAATTGTGGGATTACCGCATGGGAACGTTGATTGACCGGTTTGAAGAACATGATGGCCCCGTTCGAGGAGTTGATTTCCACAAAACCCAGCCCTTGTTCGTCTCTGCAGGTGATGATTATAAGATTAAGGTCTGGTCGTTGCAGAGCAGGAGGTGCCTGTTTACTCTCAATGGTCATCTAGATTATGTTCGAACGGTCTTCTTCCATCATGAGCTCCCATGGATTATCTCCAGCTCCGACGACCAGACCATTCGTATCTG
>DS995769.1:0-63553 GCA_000151175.1 Trichophyton equinum CBS 127.97 | reverse complement strand
ATTCAAAGGACGTCATTGACCTTAATACATAGTTTGTACTATGACTGGACATAATCATTATACTATGTGCGCACAATTCCACCCAAAAGATGATCTGGTTGTCTCCGCCTCCCTCGATCAGACCGTGCGTGTCTGGGATATCTCCGGTCTCCGAAAGAAGCACTCTGCCCCTTCCAGTACAATGGCATTCGAAGAGCAGATGGCTCGCTCAAACCCTGCTCAAGCAGACATGTTCGGAAACACAGATGCCGTTGTTAAGTTTGTTTTAGAAGGCCATGACCGTGGTGTAAATTGGGTTGCATTCCATCCTACTCTGCCGCTGATTGTTTCTGCTGGGGATGATCGCCTTATAAAACTGTGGAGGATGAGTGGTATGTCGTTTGGTACACTACGTGGCTCTAGAATATTCCTACTAACTTGCACTAGAAACGAAGGCATGGGAGGTGGATACCTGTCGTGGCCATTTTCAGAATGCCTCTGCTTGTATCTTCCACCCACATCAGGACTTGATTCTCTCCGCTGGCGAGGATAAAACTATCCGTGTCTGGGATTTAAATAAGCGAACTGCGGTTCAATCATTCAAGCGGGATGCCGATCGCTTCTGGATGATTGCAGCCCACCCAGAGATTAATCTGTTTGCTGCAGGACATGACACTGGTGTCATGGTTTTCAAACTTGAGCGGGAGCGTCCAGCCTCCGCTTTATACCAGAACCAAGTTTTCTACATAACCAAGGACAAGCACCTTCGCTCTTATGACTTTACGAAAAACACCGAGTCACCCGCCATGCTATCTCTCAAGAAACTTGGGAGCCCCTGGGTACCCGCTAGGACTCTATCATACAACCCAGCTGAGCGTGCTATATTGGTCACTTCTCCCACCGATAATGGCACCTATGAACTGATTCACATCCCGCGGGACTCAACTGGAGCAGTAGAACCAACGGATGTGAAGCGCGGACATGGAAATTCCGCAGTGTTCGTCGCCCGCAACAGATTTGCCGTCTTCACCCAGTCCACACAGCAAATAGATATTAAAGATCTAAGCAACTCTACCACGAAAACGATCAAGGCTCCTCATGGTACAACAGACATCCACTTTGGCGGAACTAGTTGTCTCCTCCTCCTCACGCCAACTTCTGTGGTTCTCCTTGATATCCAACAGAAGAAACAACTTGCGGAGTTGAGCGTCAGTGGTGTGAAGTACGTTGTATGGTCCAATGATGGCCTTTACGTTGCTCTATTAAGCAAGCACAATGTCACAATTGCCACGAAATCTTTGGAGCATGTTAGCACCCTGCATGAAACCATTCGAATCAAGAGCGCTTGCTGGGATGATAGCGGTGTGCTCCTATATTCCACTCTTAATCATGTCAAGTATTCCCTCCTCAATGGGTGAGTTATCGGAATAATCCCACTATTCTCATATTGATACTAAATGTTTCTAGTGACAATGGTATTGTTTGCACTTTGGACCAGACTTTATATTTAGTCCGTGTTAAAGCTAGGAAGGTATACTGCTTGGATAGAACTGCGAAACCAACTGTTCTCGCCATTGATCCCACCGAGTATCGCTTCAAGCTTTCCTTGGTGAAGAGGAATTATGAGGAGATGCTTCAAATCATCAAGACTTCCAGCCTTGTTGGGCAAAGCATCATCTCATATTTACAAAAAAAGGGATACCCTGAGATTGCCCTTCAATTCGTTCAAGACCCTCAGACTAGATTTGAACTTGCCTTAGAGTGCGGCAATATTGATGTTGCAATCGAAATGGCGAAGACCCTTGACCGCCCCAAGCTCTGGGCCCGACTCGGAACCGAAGCTCTAGCACATGGTAACAATCAGACTGTGGAAATGACATACCAGCGACAAAGGAATTTTGATAAACTGTCATTCCTCTACCTCGCCACGGGTGATCAGGAGAAGCTCTCTCGAATGGCTAAAATTGCCCAGCACAGAGGCGATTTCACCTCGCAATTCCAGAATGCACTTTATCTTGACGATGTTGAAGCTCGGATACAGATGTTTAAGGAAATTGACCTTTGTAAGTTTCTCGTTTGTATATTCAAAACAACTTTCTACTAACTATAGTGCTACATAGTGCCATTGGCGTACCTCACTGCTAAAACCCATGGATTTGCGGAGGAGGCTCAGTCTATTCTTGAAGCTAGCGGCGTTTCTGAGGACCAAATAACTCTTCCAGCACTTGGCGAACCCAAACCGGCTCCCAATGTTGTTGTTCAAACGTTCAAATCTAATTGGCCTGTGAAAGCCCCTTCTCATTCCTCTTTTGAGAAGGCACTCTTGGGTGAATTTGGTGGAGTTGATGACGAAGGCGTCAATAGCCTCGAAGACCAAGATGGTGAACGCGAGAATGGCGGTGTCGAGGCTGGTCTCGGTGATGAGCAAGAGGAGGAAGACGTTGCCGGGTGGGATATGGGGGATGATATCCAAATTGAAGAAGAAACTGACCTTCTCGGCACCGAAAATGTCGAAAGCGGCCCATCCAGCAGTGAAGCTGAATTGTGGTCCCGCAACTCACCACTTGCCGCTGACCATGTTGCAGCGGGATCTTTCGAGTCAGCAATGCAGCTCTTGAACCGTCAAGTTGGTGCTGTGAACTTTGAACCTTTGAAACCACGCTTCCTCGAGATCTACCAAGCTTCGAAGACTTACCTTTCAGCAACACCCGCTCTTCCTCCGATAATAAACTATGTCCGCCGTACTGTCGACGAAACTGATACACGCAGGCTGCTTCCAATTATCCCCCGAAGCCTGGAGACTATTGCTAGTGTTGATCTGCAAGAGGGTTATGCTGCAATGCGATCGAACAAGCTTCAGGATGGAATCGTTATTTTCCAGCGAATTCTTCACTCCATTCTTGTTAACACGGTCTCGTCAGAGGCGCATGTGGCTGAGGCCAAGAAAATCATCTCCACGGCGAGGGAGTATATACTAGCCATGTCGATGGAGCTCGAACGACGAGCCTTACCAACAGACACTCCCGAAAATCTTAAGAGGAGTCTTGAACTCTCTGCATACTTCACAATCCCAAAGCTCGAAGTGGCTCACCGGCAGCTGGCGCTCATGGCCGCCATGAAATTTGCTTATACCAACCAGAATTTCTCCTCTGCCCTCAGTTTCGCCAACAGGATGATTGCAAACGGTGGTTCAGCCAAACTCCTGGATCAGGTAAGCCCATTCTTTATCCCGTCACTTTACCCTTTACTGACTTCCAAACAGGCAAAGAAGATAAAGGCTCAATGTGAAAGAAACCCCCAAGATGCTATTGAGATTGAATTTGACCAATTTGCTGAATTCGATATCTGTGCTGCTTCCCATACTCCGATTTATGGCGGCTCTCCAAGCGTGTCGTGCCCCTATACTGGTACCAAGTATCATGAACAGCACAAGGGCTCTGTTTGCACAGTTTGTAAAGTTTCGGCAGTTGGCGCTCCTGCAAGTGGTTTGAGATTATTTGTTCCAGGACAGCACTAGGCTACATCCTTCTTTTCCTGTCTTGTCTTATTGCATGACTCACTGATTTTATGATGGGAGGGGAATCACTGACGTTTTATACATTCCCAGGCAAGGCCTATTTAGTTAGAGCCACCTGGACAAATTTGATAAAGCTTTGTTCACTTTTGCTATGCCTAATTTTTCTTTTAGAAAAAAACCCTGATTCTACGACCCTTAAGATATTAGTGTTTATGAAAGGAGTCAGCTGCTTTGCTTCTATTTGCGTAGTTATACCGACATGCTTCTGGGTATTCGACTGCGACCCGGATGAAGAATTTGCAATATACTTACGTACGTATAATTACTGTTTCTCACTCGACATGGAACTGGGGCTAGGACTCGGACATAGATACTACGTGTATGGGCATATAAAAATACAGGATATTAGTATATATAGCACTATTATACATCTTTAGAACCGACAATAACGTAAACTATGCTCTATCTTCACATAAATCCAGCATCGGCGTAAGTGATGTCCACATCCGAGCTATCACCTGCATATCGCTAACCAAAGATCTCGAGGCTCTATAAAACAATATCGGGGGAATATAATCAATCGCATCTCCCATCCTTCCACCCCGTTCTCCACCTCTCTTCCCATTGGGAGCAATCGAACTCCTTTTTCCCTAACTTCCGATTTACTTCATTGTGAGCAAGACACATCCAATTGCCAAAATCCGCACGTCCAGCGAGTTTTGGCTTGTTAGCGCCGCTTGGATGATTCATCCACGTTCGAAGATCGTCGGCGCATACCCAACAAGGATATAGCTTTGAAAAAAGGGTCATAAACTGGCTCATTTCGTTTTGCTGCTGAGGTGATGCGGTGGTAGGATATGTTGCAGCCATGGTATGTAGGAGAGTCCAGGTACTTCTACCCAACGCTTCAACGTCTGCCGGACAATCATTGGGCAACTCAGATGTGGAACTTGTGCTTGAAGTACTGGGGAGAGTTGCAGGCGTGGCACTTGCACCAGAGGAGGCATTGGAAGAAGCGGGCGATGCATTAGGTGGAAGGCCGGCTTTAATCTTCGTCAACGCCCGCCAGTCTGCAAGGGAGGTGCAGGTTCGGCAACTGCTCTCATAACATAAAGCATTAGTTTCACTTCTCAAATTCCGGCTACATGGATAGATCTGTGCTCACGGCTTGCCGTCCTTATCCAGAACAACACCCTTTGGTAGCTTCTGGGTCTTTTCTTCTTCATTCTTTTCTGCAGGTGTCCCAGTAGGCGCATTTCTCTGGTTAATAGCACTCAATTGCTCTTTGAGTATTTCCGCCATGGTTGAAAATAGTAGCAGATAGCAGTGTCAGACAAATAACGTCGCCGTTATATATGCTATATTTTTATATTTCTACCTGAGATGAGCGTCGGATGTCTGAATCTACCGGGCGCATTTCTAAGCAAGCCAATTTCTTATCGCCGCTCTTATCGCCGCCCTCGCGCAGCCTCACAAGGTCGAAATATCAATCAACAATACCCATCCAGCGAGCTAACTAACCTGCCAGCTCACCTAACCATTCGTTTAACTGTCATTGAACTGCCTGTTTGATTTGCTATGGCGACTTGTGTCTAATTTTATGAATGTCGCCTTTACATGAAGTTTATCTGTATCCATTAACTAGTTATCTCGCGCCAAGCTGGTTGTCTTCAACCTCCAAGCCGCGTCTCAATTTTCATTTACTCAATTTTATCTTTCCAGAACCTCTATATTCGGGGACTAAGCAGCCAGTTATTCCATTTTTGCGGAAACGGGGAGCCTAGTTTGACGGAAACGCGTGTTTCGCCCAGTTTTCCTGCTTTCCGGGATGTCAGACCCAGAATTCGAGACGCGGTCCTCTTCTGGCCTTCTAAGCGCAGAAGCAATAGAGCAAGGACTGAGGGCTACAGTTGCAAAGATATACAAGTCTGGAAACCTTGATGAGCTTACTGTGAAACGCGTGCGATTGGCAACAGAAAAAAATCTGGGGTTGGAGCAGGGTGTCCTCAAAGCCCATGCGGAATGGAAGCAGAGAAGTGAAGAGATCATAAAGGATGAGGTGGTTGGTATTCTCTCGAATTCCTGTGTCCCTAAGTGGAAATCCCCCTGCGTGTTTATAACTAAGTATGCATGTGAAAGTATTAAAATTGGTGTTTGAACCTAGGAAATACAGGAGAACCCACCGCCGAAGTCTACCGCAGCGCCGACAAAGCCCCGATCGAAGAAGCGAGTCTCGCCTGAAACACAACAGGCTTCAACACCTGTCAAGAAACGCAAGAAGGCAACTTCAGTACAGTCTGAGGAAGATAGTAACAGCATGTCCTCTGAGGAGAGTGGCCCCAAGCCAGTGAGCAATAAGAAATCAAAAGCGCCACCAGTGAAAGTGTCACGGAATAAAAAAGTTACCAAAGTCGACACTGAATCAGAGGATGACAATCCAGATCAGAGCGATGATGATAAGGGTGTAACTCATGAGCCCAAAGCTGCGGACGCAGAAGGAGATTCGGAGAGCGAAATGTCAGTGCTCATCGACGAAGAACCAAACCCCAAAAAGAGAAAGTCAGCCGCCCGGACCTCTGAGCAAGGTAAAGGCAAGAAGACCAAGTCAGAGAAGAAACGGAAGGAAACTGTCCCGGAAGACCCAGACCAGGCAGAAATAAAGCGACTGCAAGGCTGGTTGGTTAAATGTGGAATACGGAAGGTTTGGGGCCGCGAACTCATGGGATGCAGTACACCAAAGGAGAAAATCCGCCATTTAAAGTCCATGCTCAAAGATGCAGGTATGGACGGGAGATATTCGATCGAAAAGGCCAACCGTATCCGGGAAGACAGAGAATTGAAGGCCGATCTGGAGGCTGCTCAAGAAGGCGCGAAGAAGTTGGGGGCCAATATCGACGAGGAAGAGGAGTCTTCCAAGACTGGCCGGTCAAGTAGACGGATTGCTAAGAGTTTCAAGCAGTTTGACTTCCTTGGGCAAGATGACCAGGACTCGGAGTCTGATTAATATACCCATTATGCTGTAAGTATAGTATAGTATAGTATCCGATAATCTCGTTGTAACGAAGCCGTAATATATATATGTTTGTAATGGTAGTTATGGATGAAGGTACGGAGTACCCCAATGGCTTTCCCGTTGGCGTCTTCACTTCGATACCATTCCGCCACTCATTCGCTGTGCAACGAGGCTAAATACGGCAACCGACGATATAAAGAGCACGAGATTATAGAACTATCCTGCTATTAGTATAGAAATCTGTTAAATGGTTGTGAACAGTGCGCCTCTCTTACAGCATTCCTGGAGTATTCATTTTCTTCTGCTTCGGTGCGCGCCTCGACGAAGAGTCTTCGAAGGTTAGGTAGATTGGCCTATTTGTACGTTAGAACTAGCCATCCAGGTTCCTATTGAAGGGGGCTTTGTACCATAACAACCGGCTCTACCGCGACCGAGAGCGACGACGGGGAACAGCCCAGGATTGCTTGCGTCGTTGCATCGAGGCTGTCCTGGGCTCCAGCTAGCTAACTAACTAGTTGGAACTCAGTAGCAGTCACGTGAATAGTTAGTTAACCTCAGGTTAGGTAGGTCAAGAGTGGACGCAGGAATGGAAATAGCGAAGACAAAAGGAGACATGGATTGAATATATGCTACGATGCGGGCGAGGACGTCTCTTAGTTGCTGAGGCTGTACACTCCTTCGTGGCCGGTTTGATCACAGACACCTCGTTGCGCGCGGAATAACGCCTTAACTTGACATTTAACTAGTTAACTAGTTAACTAGTTCGGCCTGGGCAAAAACGGTAAGTTAGTTAACTTAAGTGTTTTGGAGCATCAAGAGGCCATCAATTTGGCAAACCATCACATCGACCTTCGCTCTTTTATCTAGCAGAACAGCATCTTTCTTGCCGCCAAACCATACCCGTTTTCTCACTCTACGGTCCTCTATCCGCCAGGCTAGAGCCAGCTCAACTGCTATCCCATCGCCGGCCCGCTGAAAAGCCCCTCCACCAGAAGCCACCTGGCTTAACCGCAGCGTTACCGATGCTTGCTCGCGGCTATGGCTGTTAACAGGATAAGGGGGGCCTTTACGGCCCCACGGAAGGGCGAGACGTTCGAGCTGAGAGCTGGATTAGTGTATGGTGATATGGAATCCCCCAAACCACACCCGGTTCCCACTGCTGACCTTGCAATTACAGATCGCAATATGCATACGAGAGGTAAACTAGCGGCTGTTGCAATTGATCATAGAGCTGCGCTCACATCTTCATCAGAAAAGAATCGATTCAAAAAACGATAATGGCCATGACGTTGAGTAAAGACGTGTCTTCCCTTTTCCCTGACGTCCTCAAGAATATAGCGACGGCAGATCTCGACCAGAAGAAGCTCGTCTATCTCTATCTGATGTAAGGGAAATTCTTCGTGTCACCTCCCCCACTCATCATTCCAGTGAATTGTAGCGGTTGCGGTTTGATTTAACTATCAGCACAGGAACTATGCGAAATCACACCCCGACCTTTGCATTCTCGCCGTCAATACATTTGTCCAAGACACGGAGGATCCAAATCCCTTAATTCGAGCTCTTGCAATACGGACAATGGGTTGCATCAGAGTGGAGAAAATTGTAGATTATATGGAAGAACCGTTGCGCAAAACATTACGAGATGAGTCTCCTTACGTTCGAAAGACCGCCGCCATTTGCGTTGCAAAGCTATTTGATCTCAACCCTACTCTCTGCCTCGAAAACGGCTTCCTCGAGGCGCTCCAAGAAATGATCGGAGACCCGAACCCCATGGTGGTTGCAAATTCGGTGACTGCCCTCGCAGAAATCAGTGAAACTTCGCCGGAAACCAAGGCTTTGCAGATTACTCCAAACACACTCCGAAAGATGCTCATGGCCCTCAATGAGTGTACTGAATGGGGAAGAGTCTCAGTTCTCACGAATCTTGCCAACTACACTCCCAAAGACCAGAAGGAATCTGAGAATATATGTGAACGAGTAGTGCCTCAATTCCAACATATAAATGCCAGTGTTGTCCTTGCCGCGGTCAAAGTTGTCTTTTTACACATGAAGTACATAAACCCAGATATGGCCAAGTCTTATCTTAAGAAAATGGCTCCTCCCCTAGGTATGTACCAACAACCTACGATGCATGCAGAGTTTGTGGTCCTTTTCACTCACATATGCTGTTAGTTACGCTTGTCTCCTCGGCTCCAGAAGTACAGTACGTTGCTCTGAGGAATATTGACCTCCTCTTGCAAAGCCAACCAAATATTCTAGACAAGGAGCTTAGGGTATTCTTTTGCAAATATAATGACCCACCATACCTTAAGTTTCAAAAACTAGAGATAATGGTCCGAATTGCCAACGACAAAAATGTGGACCAGCTCCTTGCCGAGCTCAAGGAGTATGCTCTAGACGTTGACATGGACTTTGTGCGCCGCGCAGTCAGGGCAATTGGACAAACGGCCATCAAAATTGAGCTAACTGCCGAGAAATGTGTGGCTACCCTTTTAGATTTAATCAACACAAAGGTCAATTACGTGGTCCAGGAGGCTATCGTAGTGATCAAAGATATATTTCGAAAATATCCCGGATATGAAGGAATTATTCCTACCCTTTGCCAGTGCATCGATGAACTCGACGAGCCAGATGCCAGGGGTGCGTTGATATGGATTGTGGGAGAGTATGCAGAGAAAATCAGCAACGCTGGCGATATCCTGGCTGGCTTCGTGGATGGCTTTAATGAAGAATTCACTCAGGTAATATACCAAACTAACCCCCTTTCTATGCTACTTTGAGAGTTTCGAGTGACTAATTTTCTGTACAGACGCAGTTGCAAATCTTGACAGCAGTGGTCAAGTTGTTCCTCAAACGTCCTGATAAGGCTCAAGGTTTGGTACAGAAGGTTTTGAAGGCAGCAACTGAAGAGAATGATAACCCTGATATCCGAGACCGTGCGTATGTTTACTGGCGGCTGCTTTCCAACACGAATGATCCAAGCGCCCCCAAAAATGTCGTTCTTTCCGCGAAGCCCCCAATTGTTACCACTATCCATTCTTTACCTCCCAACCTTCTGGAACAACTTCTTGGCGAGCTCTCAACATTGGCTTCGGTTTATCACAAGCCCCCGGAACAGTTTGTAGGACAGGGCAAATATGGCGCAGATGCTGTTCAGAAAGCAGCTATTGAGTATGACTACCCTCGCCTCTCCAAACTGGCCAAGGTCACTAACATCAGTGCTTAGGGAACAACTTCAAAATGCCCGGGAGAACCCTCTTGCAGCCGCTGCAGCCGCTGCAGCAGTTTCTGGCACAGCACCGCCTCAGATGCAGAATAATATTGAGAACCTACTAGATATAGACTTTGATGGAACGGCTCCTGCGTCTGCCCAGGGGGAACCACCTGCTGGCATGTCCGGACTGGAAGGGCTAGCCGGCACGCCTATGAGGGTTGCATCTCCCACAACTACAGGCCCACCGCCGTCAAGTAACAACTTAGAGGATCTCATGGGAGTTTTTGGGAGTAACCCCTCGCCTTCTGACCAAGGCGAAACCAACTCGGGAAGCGGAAACATGGGCGGGAATGACTTGATGAACGGCCTCGCTGGGCTTGACCTTTCAGGCTCCACAGCCTCCCCTGCGCCTGCTTCGACGCAAAGTCAAGGTGGACAGAAGAAAAGCAATTCCGAGCTTTTGGACTTATTTTGATTGATTACGGACTTTTAGAGAAAACATGATCTTCCCTCCCCCAAATATATTATTGTCACCATATCGTATACCAAAAAAGCCGAATAACAGCATAACTAGATAATTTAGGATGTATATAACCATGACAACATCCAATATCTTCGTAGTGTATGTATTCTTGTATTCTACCGTGTGTATTCTCTATGCATTTCCAGTATTATTTGGGTATTGCCAGCCGAGTACCAGCAGTTATGATAGCCAGACTAATTATTGTTTATACCTTCGCAGAGGCCCACTCAGTCCTAGCAAGCAACTTAGTTAGCTGGTATATTTATCCTACACTTCACCCGAACAATGCTGTTTGTTGTTAAATTCTTCAAGTAGCTAATTAACTATAACACCTCTTTCAACCAACTCGGATTTGACAAAAGCGCCGATATAACTAAATAACCAACCTGCATCTTTCTACCCATGAAGCAGAGCCACTATAAACTGCTGTGATAACTATTCTGCGCAAAATATAGTTAACTTAACTAGCCACCTCTTAATGTCGTCGACCTCAGGAAACAGTTCCGGCTATCCAAGATCAAACAGCTCTAGATCTCAGCAACCGCAACAAGAGCAGCCCTCGCCGCAGTCAACATCTTCTTACTTGACGTACCCCGTTTCCCATGTTGTCTCCGGCATATATCGACGGCTTACAGAGCCTGGTCCTCCCTCCACCCGCTCTCTGAACCCCATGGGTGACGCTGCAATTTTCACTCCCCCACGCCGCACAGCTTCGCCGTTCCATCCTCCGCCGCTGACGCCGCTTACGCTCGAATGTTCTTCAAACGATACAGACCGGCTCCTAACACGATCATTAGCCGAGGAGATAAGGCTATTGGTTCCTCCTCGGCTCCAGCTTGTGGACACTTGGAAGCTGGTGTATAACCTCGACCGAGACGGTGCATCCTTATCTACCCTCTATGATAAATGCAGAGAGCACTCGGAGATCAGCCAACGCGCTGGATACCTGCTTGTTGTCCGTGACTCTTCGTCCTCTGCATTTCCTGGGACCGGGAATGCCAACTCTGGTGGTGCATTATTTGGTGCCTATCTCACCGATGCACCGCACCCTGACTCCCATTATTACGGAACAGGTGAATGTTTCCTCTGGCGGGCAAGTACCTTATCATCTACTCCAGTAATACCAGCTACTACCTCGAAGGGGAAGAATACAAAACCTGGGCAGTCTTTGCGCGAGAGTTTGGAACAAGCTGGTCTGCCTCCACCTCCAAGTGCGGATACCACCAATACTCATGGAAGAAATACTACGTTTCGAGGTGAGGTTGAGCCCATTGCTCCTGGGAATAACGCGGGAGAATCTCTTCTCCAGCCTCCCGCTGCGGAGGAAGGAGACGGACCCAATGGCTCGCCCATCTCTCAGACACGAATTGGGGCTAGTCCAGTTGCTAACTCCCGTGTAGGCAGTAGTAGAAGCGGTACTCATACCCCAGAGCATATCAGATTTAAAGCCTTCCCATATAGTGGAGTTAATGATTATATGATATTTTGTGAGACTGGATTTCTCAGCGTAGGTGGAGGGTAAGTCCTTTCAAATGACATTCCAGACCCGTTGCTTTAGAAATGAACTAACAATCACTCCTTTCCATAGTGACGGCCATTACGGTCTATGGCTAGATGACTCGTTTGAGAAAGGTGTATCCAGCCCTTGCCTTACATTTGGGAATGAACCACTTAGTGATGAAGGGACTAAGTTTGACGTCCTGGCCGTCGAGGTATGGAGTATTGGATAAGGCAAGGTATGTATTACTAGTAAACGAGAGTTTATTTTGACGATATCTACATCAGTTTTGGCCGAGTCTTCCTATTCTCAGGGGAAATGGATGGTGTCACGTCAAGGTGGTTTATACCCATTCTGTTAGTATGTTAATACTCAACTCGATCTTACATATAATGGCAATCATAACCGGTTAGCAACCATTTTCGTTGATATCTGGTTGTGGAATTAGCCCTGTATCGTAACTAAGGCATCACTTTTCTTGATTTACATTTCTTTCATGGTATCCAGGCACTCGAAGCGATAACTCACTCAAAAGTTATAATCCCAGTGCTAGAAGACCCAGTAGTTATCACCGTAGCCGTTGGAGCTACTTCCATTCGCGCAGAGGTGATACATACATTGAATATTAAATCGTGGAAAGCTACCATTGAAAGAGGACGGACAGCATTACATTACATGATTGCTAGAGAGGATAAATAAAAGGTGTTAGCTAAGCGGCATTTATCATCCTCAAGTTATCAATATGGGCTGTTGACGATTTCATTCCTCCCTAGCCGACTACCCTTCCTTCCACCGCCAGATCTAGCAGGCGTAACTGGAGGGCCAGCTATGCTCTCCCTAGTCGGCTTTCGAAGGCTCTGCTTTGCAACCATATTGACTTCGTTGGGCAAGGCAACAATGACGTTTTTATCACTTCCAAATTTGAAGTTATCTGCTTTGACTTCCTCCGCATACCGTTTTATAGTGTATGGGTCTTTGCGGCCCAGTAGAATCTTCTTCAGATTCCAGGTAACTATGAATGGTCCAGTGGCAGTGACAATTGAAGTTTCTGAGGAGTCAAGGCCTGTGTTGAATCGAGCGGGAGTAAACGCAAGCGGAGATTTGGTTTCATGTTGGAATTGAGCAACATGAGCAGGTTGCAAGCCGAGACGTCGAGGCTGTGGCTTTGAGTCTTTCGCAAATGACTTCTCAAACCCGAGCTTCCCTTCGTTCTTTCCATCTTTTTGCAGAGCATCAATCAAAAGGAGATATGTGCGGCAGGTAGCAAGTACCCATCGGCCATCCGCAGAGACATCTAATCCAATGATGGCTTCTCCGAGCGCTGGAATATGAGTTTTGGCATTGACGCCCAGTCTGTCAAACATGCGGATATCCCCTTTATTCGAAGCAACAGCAAGGTAGCCCTTTTCGGTGGTTGAGGCAACAGAGAAATCATTCTTACTAGTATACTGCTTAAGGTCTGCATCCACAAGCTTGTTGCCCGACAGACGAGGATCAATGCGGTAAAGAGCATTTTGCGATATACCAACAAAGGGCTGTGCAGATGTCATTTGAGAGAATTTCTATTATCATTTGTCAATATATCAGAAAACATAGAAGTTTTGGCACTTGCTGTTTGACTTACCGTTTCGGGAGTGAAGGACAACACTGGGATATCATCGTGTACTTTCCACTCGTCGACAACTTTACCATACTCCAAATCCATACGATATAGAGAATTTGGATTTTGCTCATTCTGGAGAATCATGTTCGCGTCCTCTGCATGGAGCATAACCTTTTTGGGGCTGAATAGCTTGCCATCTGGTGTTTCAACCTTTGAAATATTGGTTGAAAACTCGAGGTTATTATTAGGGGTGTGTCTGAAGACACCAATCTTCGACCCTCTCACGACAAAGGACCTATCGTGTTTGTAGCCAACAGCAAGTTGAGAGTTGACATTCCCATCCTCGTCTCGAGTGACAACATTATCTTCATCTTCATCTGTGTCATAATGCTCGCTCCTCTGTCCATCATCTTCTTCCTCTTCCTCTGCTACTTCTCTCTCTTCAGCCTCTTCCTCTTCCTCGAGTTCTTTAAGATCTTCTTCTCTTTTATCTTCCATCGTAAGGTCATTGAATGCTTCCAGTACATAATCGCGATCATTTTCTTTGGTTTTAGCCCACTTCGTTTCATTCAGGCGTTCCCACAGAGCTTGCATTAGCCCTTCCTGGAACCGTTCCTCTGTGGGCTGGTCCTTAAACCGTAGAAGCCAAGAATAAGCAGAGCCATCTTCTGTATAATGATTGAAGATGAATGAGAGATACTCGAAGTTGAACACTGGGTTGATATCACCAACAACAGGTTGGCCGAGCCACTCACGATCAGAGCCCGTGATTTGTAGCCAGTATTCCCAGGATCCGATTTCGGAAACCGTTGCAGTTACCAAGCGGTCCTGGAGGACAAATGTTCCGGTATTAAAATCGAACAAGTGAAGCTCGGCTGTCTCTTTAGCTAGTATTTCGTTCGCGATCGGAATGGAAGCGGACGGCGGTGCGACGGTTTGCTCCGAGGGTTGTTTCTGAGCCCCTTTAGAAGAAACAAGTTCTTTCGCCGTCGCTGCTGCTGATTCTTTGGGGGTTGGAGATGTCGAATGAGGGGAAGCAGTGATTGGGCTCGCTGTGGGGATCGGACTCTCTTCTTCGTCAAAATCGAATTCTTGGAGCTGTTGGTCTGTCGCTTGTTGTGCACTACGGCGATATTTACGCTCGTACTGACACTCCACTGCTGCAAGCAGAAATGTCGCGACTTTTTCCTGAGGCGTTGAGGGATCGCAGACAAACTCGTAGAGATCACCGACGTCTCCGCTCAAGTCTCTCCACGCAATCACCTTCTCGCCTTCTTCCCGCAGCTCAGACCGGAGGCGAAGGCTCTCGTCTACCAGAAAGATCTTCTCGTCCTTGTCGCTGCCGAGTGCTTCAAGCTCACCGCTCTCGTCACCTTCGGCAGCGAGCTCTTCTTCCCCTTCTTCATAAGCCCGCTGAATCACTAGCTGGTACTGGAACTCTTGACCGGTCCGTCGGATGCTGGCCGCAGCATCCTTGAAGATAAGTTCAGAGTAACCCTTGGGGGAGAGCGGCCGAACGATATATAGCTGCCCTTGAGGTATTTCGATAATAGATTCCTTCGCAGAGTCACCAAAGATGAGCTTACTGACTATATATACACCATAAATAAGTAAGCCAGTTGGTCGGAAAGAGATACACCGTTTGGCTGCGAGCCAAACCCTGAGCGAGGGGTAAGGGGACAAAGGACTTCAAACTAGCTGCTTACCGTTCCTGAGCATGAACATGGTTGCTGTGGTGGTTGCAGCTCACCGGGTGAGTCCCAGGCGAAGGCGAGAGAGGTGCCAACTCTATAGAAGAATTACTGAAGGGTCTTGAGAGTAATCGTGGGGGTTCGGTTTCTGCTCTTGCTTCTCGCTAAATCGCGAAGTTATCTTCCTTATCTTCCTCTTGTTGCTTTTTTTTTTCTCTTAACTCTTTCGCTCTCGAATGACGCAAAAATCAAAATCAAAATAAAAAGGCAGTATGGTTGTGGCAAAAAGAGAATATCAGTGGCAGTAGCTCACAGCAGTAGAGGGGTAGACCCGTAAGGTTTGGAACGAGGGGCAAATATGCCAACTGCCACGCAATACACACGTTAATACCACCGCGGATGCTTGTGCATTCAGTAGGGGAACTGATTTCATAGCCGCTGAAGATGGATTATCCTGGGATCTTTCCAGAGTCGAGCATGCTTTTGCATTCTTTTGCATTCTTTTATCTTTCTGTTCATATAAGTTTATTCTCTTCTCCGTGTTCTCTCTCGTTTCCTGTCAGTTCTTCTGTCTCCGTTCTCAAATCTCCTTCTACTCCTTCCCCGTCATCTCGTTCTGCGTCATCTGCATCCGCTCTTGATTTAGCTCCTAATACTTCCCCCCCTCCAGGATGAGTGTCATATCCAGCTTCAGAGCTCGCAGGGGTAGACACTTCGCTCTTCAGCCGGCCCCCTTTCCTCTTTGGCATCACTTGAGAGAATGCCTTCCCCCAATCTTTCAGTTCAAGCCACTTTAACATTATTTCCATGACATGGTTGGTAGCTAGCACAAATCGACTCGTCATTTGCATGTAGTCTCCGATGGGCAACTTGGCTGTTTTCATTCCTTTATCCAGGGCTCGCTGATAACAAATTCCTTTATGTCTGTTCTTATCGACAATTCCTCCAATAATGTAGGTGCTGTACGGCTTGAGCTCCGTCAGAGTATTTGGGCTGTCACTGGTAAGATACACCACTTCCCCTTCCTCCTTCAAAGCCCCCGACTCGGACTTATCTGCAAATGCCCCTTTTAAGTTTGGATGTCGTATATCATGCATCCGCAGCTGGGAAGACTCTGCCGCGGTAGCAAAATCATCCTGTGTAATCTTGACACCGATCCAGTTCTCGTGGTTTTTGGAAAGTACAGTGTCGAACCGTTCCTTCAACTTGCCATGGAAGGATGCTATAACTAGGCTGGCCCTGTAGGCTGCCTTTGCATTATCCGAATATGACCGTGTGATTTGCGATGACAATGACTTAAGCTCAGTGTCATGCATGAGTTCATCAAAATTGCAGTCAATTATAAAGGTCAGCGGGACATTAACTGCCCGGGCGCGAGCTTCTCTCCTGATTTTATTCTTATCAGGCAGTATTCCCTCAACATGCACTCCAGGTATCAAAGCCACACCGCTGGCTTGAAGTTCAGCTTTCAAGGCTTTGCTCCGTTCTCTTTTCTTCTGTAGCTTCTCTTTGCGATACTCCTTTCGCCTTTCCCTTTGGTCCTCCCACCTGCGCTGTTTTGCAAGTTTTTTCAACTGGTTTTTAGATAGCGTTGGCTGCTGAGTCTGATCTGCGGCGGCGTCTATTGCAGTATCTATGGCAGCTTGTGTACACCCTTCAGACTTTGCTTCAATTTTGGGCTTATCATCATTGTTTGATGGATCTTGCACAACCTTTGACATTGGAACATCCACAGGAGAGTCTCCAGCTTCGTGCTCAGTCTTTTGTAGTTTGCTTGGCCGCTCCTCTGCTTCCATAGCTGGTATACACTGCAGAGACAGGCTAAATAGTTAGGCTGGCTGTCAGTTGCTGGTCGTCAATTGCTGATCAGGCCGAAGACGTGGAGGAGTCCTTTTGAGCGCTCTCAAAGATTCTCAATCTCGAAAGTTTGAAGGCTTGCTTTCCACCAATAGCGTAGAGGCAAAAAATCACATCACGTGAGCCGACAAGGTCCGCTACCAGATCGTCAACTTCAACCTCGATCGAACATTCGATATCACACATCTGCGTGTACACTCTTTCAAACGTCACAATGCCTCAGGATATGCCCCCTACTGGGGGATATCGCCCGGTCCAGTACAAGGTATGCTCTTATTTCTCATCTCCGGTCATTAGGCCCTGGGCCTTGGCCCACTGAACTTCATGGCTAACGACCTGGCACAGCGCAATGTACCTGTTCGAGGGTTCCGCCCTGTCTACTATCTCATCGGAATGCATGCTATAATGGCGTATGGCCTGTATAAACTTTTCATTGGCACCCGCGAGCGAAAGTAAGTCGTCAAACACCACTGCAGCCTCTTGCGTCTGTGGGTTGACTAGTGCTAACAAGACGCTTCTTTTACAAATAAAAGTGAACTTGCCCGAGAAAAGATTTGGTCTCGCATCCATCTTATTCCACTTCTTCAAGCTGAGGAAGACCGAGATCAAGCAAGACGTTACTTCGCAGACAAAGCAAGAGAGAAGGAATTGCTTGGAACCGATACCAAAATATACAATTCTGATAGGTATGCCATGGGTCCACATCATATTTGCCTGGCAAAGCTGCTAACTGCTTTTAATTCACAGATTCGTGAGACCAACTTTCATGTATACCCCATCTCCTTCGAAATAGGCTTGTCTGTATAAATATCTACCATACAGTTCCCAGTACTTTCCGTATTTATTACCACTCCGTTAGAAATGGACTAGTGTTTGGTTTTCTCTGCAGATTTCCCAAAGTTTAAACCTCTTGCATTGAGTAGGGCATCACGGCCTTTATGGACCAATGATTGTTTGTCCCAGCCGCCAGACAGAACTCGAATAGGCCTTTGGAGATGTTGTAAGATGAAAAAACAAAACATGCAAAGATAAATACAGACAAACTAAAGTGTTCGGATTCAGTTCAATAAGAGACGAGTATAATAATGGCCCTAGGTGGAATACCTCCATTTTTCACAGCAAATTCAACCGGCTGACCTAAATAAGCTCGCTGGGCCTCGCAACGATTAAGCCTGGTTAAACATATCGGCTACGAATGTTAGGTCAGCCCCGTCATTTATATCAACTTTCTTGGCTTCTTCTCCCTCCATTTCTGTAGACATATATCTCGCCTGCATCGCACTGCGCTCCTTCCGACGATTGACGGTCGTACCCAAAATACGCCCTTGCTCACTGATCCTCACTCCTCGCACACCCTCTAGCAGATCCAAGATGATAGCTTTCTGTTGTCTGCTTGAGGCTGAACCGTGGAGTGCGTCCTCCGCTGCTTTTACCTTCTGTTCCAGCATTCCTGGCAAGCTCAGAATGATAGATCTAGGAGTGTTTGTTGTTGGACCATATAAAATCCATATAGCAGAAATGAGCTGTGCTAGATCCTTTTGCATGTCCACAAAATATGGGTCATGAACTGAGTTTATACACGCTTTTAAAATTTCAGTACTGATGAACTCCCGAATGGTAGCAGCTGTTGGGGTGTCGGTCGCAGGAACAAATTCCGTTAGCATGGATCGTATAACGCGGGTTATAATAACGCAACACCGTGTGTCATGCATTTGCAAGGCATGTGTGCAGAATAGAAGAACTGGCTCAAGGATCTGGGTCGATGATATAATGAAACTTCGCATTGTTTCAGGTTGTCTTTCATCAGCAGCCTTGAGCTCTCCTGTTTTTGAAGGGTCTTGAGTCCCTTCTGGCTATGTTAGCAGCTAGTATGTTTTAATGGCCAGTTGGCAGAAATGACCAACCTTCTCGCTCGGGATCCAGGAAGCTAGCCACCATGATGACTGCCGAGTATGTCAATTGTCTAAGGATACTTTCGTCTTTCATTTCCTCGGTAAGGTCATCATCGACGACACCTATCCTTCGGCGCTGGATCATATCCCACTCGCTAGTAACTTTCTGGTCAAGTTGCGAAAATAACGCGGACATCATCGGGGGTAAGAAGTCAGCGCGAGCATCCGACGGGCAGTCATCTATTAGACACCGTGAGATATTTAAGAGAACCGAAAATTGGTGTGAGGATAAGGAGAAAGCATCTTTGTATAGCGCCTGCGAGAGAGGAACAGGAAGTTCAGGAAATCCGTAGAAATAATTTTCTAGCCTGCTCATGCTGAAAAGAACCGAATAGCATGCTTCTCTGACGGCTCTCACTTTTCCGCGAACGGATGATGAAAGCCCTTCTAGCGTAGTTTTTGACCCAGCTATTTTAGAGTAGAATTCTTGCCTGCTTCCACTTGAAATACCGGCTTGCCAGAACCTGTCTGTCAAAATTCGACCAACAATGGAACGCATGTCCTCGGGAAGACCTTCCCAATTATCAGGATTATGAAAAGCATGCGCATGACTGGTATTGTTAGAACACGTATAACAGTTCATAGAAAGCAACTAACGTACCTAATAAGCTGGAGAATAGTTGGCAAGATTAGGGGGATAGTATCTTTCCATAAGTCAAGGGCAATTTGGTATGCCGGTTCATCTTTTTTCACCTTCTCTGTTGATACAGCGAGAAGCGTGCGGGTAGGGCGCAGGGGTAACTCCTGTACAATCAGGGTTGTTAGTAGATTATTATCAATATTTGAAGTGCCATAAATACCTGAAATTTTTTACTTAAATCTTCCTGGATATGTATGCCTTCGGCGTCGAGTGGGACGGCAGTCCAATCCTCTATCTTCTGTGCTTCACGTTTCTGAAGGTAAGGGCGTACTTTATCCAAACCAAGAACGTCATAAAACCCTTTGAATGAACTCAGTACCAGCCTTAGTTCTTGGTTAGTCCACGCTTGTTTGATTGGGTCAACAAATGAGTTCAATCGGGCCTGTCTAGTATACGGGTCCACGTTCCGAGCACGCTGCCTAGAATGCAGTTAGATATGCAGTAAATGATTTCAAGGATATATAAAACCCACATGATGATTAAGAGGATGGCAGATAATTCCATATGAGGACGTCCCTCATCATTGGGCCTTTTCCCAATTTCCTGCGCTTTTTGTTCCAGTGGCTCATAGTAATTCTAAGGCGGAGGTAAGTAAATTTCGTCAAGATAAGCAGCGAGCTACTCACAGCAAAGTAGTCGGCGTATCTAATCGCAAGCCTCCGAATCTCGTACGTGGCCATATTGTAGAGCTCTCTCACTGACTCCGAATACGCAGAATATTCTGGGTGATCGGGTATCTGGACCGTCAATATATGTTCAAGAATTTTCAACGCGTAACTTGGTCGATCTACCAGCGCCTTTGCCGAAACGTCAACACATAACCGTAGCACTCGTTGTTTTATGCATGGGTCCTGCTTGCTGTTAGTTCCGAATATACCAGCTTCGATAGAGTGATATCAAGAGTATACCTCGAAATTACGGTTCATCAGACCCATGGCCCAGTTTTCAAGTGCGCTCTCTAAGTCTAGACGCTGTTGTTCCTATTTTCTCTGGTATTGGCACCAGTCATGCACCCAATTCCAATTGGAATCAAAACGATCCATTACTTACATCTTGTTGAGGGTTAGAGCCCAATGACCCTTTCCATTTGAGATAGCCTTTTAGCATTGCCTCAACTACCGTGAATTGGATATCAGCACGCAGGGCAGGTATTGATTGCTTCTGAAATGTAGCCACTGTTTAATTTAAGTTAGTTATCCAGAAAGAGAAGAAGAAGAAGAAGAAGAAGAAGAACTATAAATTACTCGGTTTCTTACCGCTGAATGGAGCATTTCCTGCATACACGTTATCCAGGGCGCTATCAACCCCAGTGAGGATATGAGGAATTGCCTCAAGTGCGTGTTTTTGAACGATAACCTCAATGACTTGACTGCAGTACCGCCGATAATTTCCAACAAAGGCGTGGCGTTCGGGTATAGTATCGATATCTTCGCTGAGAAATACCATGGTTGGGTCCTCTGAATCCTCTGGAAGAGCCTCATATCGTACGAGCCGCTGAGAACAGATCTGCAGCAGCTGCCCTATTAGATTGTTGACAATATCCAATCCACCTATATGGCTCGAGGCAAGTAGTCTGGACCACGAATGGAGCACTGGTATGGACACAACAAGACTTGGATTCTGGAGTATAATAATGAGAAAGGAGAAAAAGCTAGGGAGATCAACTGATTTCGTGAAATCGACAGATTTCTCTTCGAGAAAACCGGCGATATAGGAGATCAACTGCGATAATCAGTTAGCCAGACATAATCAGACATCTGCTCGGATTCGACGGTTGGCAAACCTCGGATAATTTTTTAGATATAGAGTATTTCGATTCAATAATGTCGTCTGCGCCGACAATCGACCATTCATATAACTTCCTCAGGAGATTAAGATGGTCATTTTGATATATTATGTTTACAATCCTTTGGAATTCCTCGATGTTATAAGTTGACCTTCCATATAACGAGTGTAGCGCCTCGACCGCCGCCTATGTCTCGCCGATTAGTATATATCATATTAATTATTTCAAACTGGGAGTAACTGTCTAGCTTACCAGGAGAACTGCATCATCCTCAACCGCGAGGGCACTACAAATGGCTATGATGCATTGAGATGAGTCGATGGCCATTGGTATAACCCAGGCAACAAACGAACGCAGACAGCTCAATGACTTCAATGCACAAGTTTTGGCTTCCGCCGATGCATGGAAATTCCGTACACAGTCACTTAAGAAAGATGAGACCCTGAAGAGCCAACCCTCGCTCCCACAGCGGATTTCAGTATGATGGTCCCTTGTTGGGTACGCCACTTTGAAAACGTCGTAGGGTGTGCAAATTTCCACTAGAGCTCTGTTTAAATCAGTGCCTCTGAGAGACGATGCTGTGTCTTCCTGATGGATTATGTCCTCTGATAGAGTCTCCAGCACAGTCAGCACAAGTTCTTTATGTGTAAATGTCGCATTCCATAGCTGCACCAATGATTCATCCATCCGCGGCCACTCCAGACCCCAGGTACGTTTTGCAAGTTCAACCCATAACGAAGCCATTTTGTTGCGGATGTAAGAAGGGTCCTGGCACCGTAGCCCTTCAGCCAGACTCATGACAAGGCCCCTGGTATGGTTCACCTCGTCTGGAGACAACTCTAGGAATTTGTACCGCAAAACATGCTCTAGGAACGAAAGTCCCAGGTGCTGGACCACGGGGGAATGGCTCTTCTCCGCAGCCAAAAAGTAGCCATTCTGCACAGCGGCCTTTTCATGCTTCTGCTGCTCGAGAAACTCCGAAGCTTGCTTCCTTACTTCATTCGAGGAGGCGGGGGAATGTATAACATCAAGGGCCTGGATGATATTTGCTAGCTGAGGGGCCGCGTTCTCGCTCCCATCGCTGGGCTGGATAGAGTCAGCCATGCCACCACCACCCGCTGCTTCGGTTTCCGCCGCCGGTAGACTTGTTAACCCGATGCCTATACAGAGGTATCTTTTTTATTTGATCTTCTGGGGAACGCGGTCGAAGTTTCGTCGGGATGTTTGTTCCTCTCTTTCTTTACCTCTTTCCCCAGTTCTCTTCTCCCTCTTTTTTTTTTTTTTTTTTTTTTTTCCCGTTTTAGTTATTCTTATTTTTATTTTTTTATTTTTATTTTTTTTATTTATTTTTTTCCCCCTATTATTATTTCTCCCTTTCTTTAACTAGCCAACTACTAGTTAACTTTCTAGTTAGTTATTTATTCCTCTGGTTGCGCATGCGTGTCTGGGGGTTCGTGGCGAAGAATTTTCAACGCCAATTTTCGATATTTGAGTCGGCTTTCACAGGGCTTGTTCCAATGTTCAGGTGAGTTAGCGATGAAAAGAAGATAGCAGTAGAAGAAGCGAGGTATTGGGAAGGATTATAGTTACCTCCTGGCTGATATTTTTATCTAGGAGCTCGTTGACCGTTTGTTTACAATATTCGTTAGATTAGACTGTTACATAATCAGTACCAAGTTATAAAACGAATCATACCTGGTTAGTAAGACGTCTAAAGGAGTCATTTACTATAAAACAATATTGAATACGAAAATCAAAAATAAGAATAACAAATAGTTATACAAATTCTAATCCGCACTAAAAGTATGATCTTACCTATTCCACGGACGAAAGAAACACTCAAGAGACGCGCTAGGGAGACGGCATTTACCGCCATAGTATACCCTAAAGCCTGTTGCATCTTGCGTGTGGATCATCAAGTATTTATTCGTATGTACGGAGTACCTATCACACTCTAGCTAGGAACAGTGTAGAAGACAAATATACAAAAAACATGATGGAAGGAGAGATATCGGAATGTGGAAGCGAAAAGGGGAAAAGGATAGTAAGGGGAAAATACCAGATGGAAAGCGGGAAAACCGAAACAAACTCTGGAAGATATCAACCTAGTTCTGATCTAACCAATTTTACATTACAATGCATGAATGTTGCTTGCACTGCTCAATATACCCCTCGTCGTCATGTGGACTGACGATGGCCGAGAGCTCGCGTTTGACACCGTGGATTTGTATGGTCTGGTCTCCCTCGGCGTGCCACCATTTCAAGAATTGAATGCTTCCGTGCTGGAACTCTAGAGAGAAGATCTCCCATTTCCCTCCACTTACAGTGACAGTCGACTTGTCCTTTGGAAAGTGCAATTCCGGAAGGAAAATGAGAGTCGGTGCACCGGAGGCGGTAGGCGAGTCGGCGGTCAAAGATAGAGTAAACGTGCAGTTTCGAAGGTCAAAGCCATGTTTCGTTATACGACCATGAACGGCTTCTGGGCCGGGGCGTACAAATGCTTCAACAGCACGAAATCCCCGGTGCTCTCCACCTTCTTTTAGCTGGGGCTTTGTGGTAATCGAGGCAGCAGGAAGAGCTGCTTTCAAATTACTCGGTTCAACCCGAATAGCTTGTGAGTCGGCTCTGCTCTGTGAAAATGATGGAGAGGAAGGGTCCAACGTAGTCATACCGGATTCTAGGGATTTCGCGATTGGCAGTTCCAAATCGTCCGGGGAGTAGATTGAAAGATCCTCGCCGTTCCAGTTGTCTCCCCACTTGTGTGAATTCTGTTTTCCAGAAACAGTTAATGCCTAGCTCTTTGGATTAAGTTATATAGGAAATCTCTCATACCTCACTAGCATAAGTCCAGAGACTGTATCCATTGCCCCCACAGCCCTCGATACCAAAATGGTTTGCATCCATGGCACTTATTTGGCTAGAATAATCTCCGGTCCTGTACGCATACTTGTCATCCATATCATAAGGGATGCCTGTTTCGGTCAGCAAAAGCGGATGATTGCCCATGTTTTTATAGCTTTCTTCGCGGAGGTAATGCAGTTGGTCGCGAAAGGAATTTCGAATAGCAGTTTCACCAATTTTAAGCCCAAAGGCCGGAATCCAGTATTTCCCACGCAATATACCCACTACGTCAACGTTATAATATCTGTTCCTATAGAAGAGTTAATGAAAAACTGTGGCCTGTTTTTCATGACATTAACTCACCAGTGTTTTGACATCAGGGTAAGTCCATCATAGAAATGGACAGCATGGACCATGTTGGGGTCGTCATCCACAGTTCCCTTGATGGTGGGTGGGATTTCCAGGACCGGTGGCTGACAGAACATAATTGTATCTTTATGAACACCTCGTAGAGCATCACGATACTTTCGATAATGCTCTAGAAAGTATGTATTGATGAAACCTTCATAATCGAGGGCCTCGCCAGTTCTGGGGTGGGTACCAAAGTGATTGCTCCGTAAAAGGGTAAGCGTAGCAGGGTCCCAAAGTCCATGTTGCGCCCAAATACATTCCCCGAGCTTCCACTGCGGATCTCTTTTCCACCCATACCGATCGGCACGGTCAACCTTCAACCAGACTGATTTGCCTTCTGGATCAACTAATGTCCTGCCTGTTTGATGTGGTCCGAATGTGCCAAACTCCCATTGAGTCACTTCACAAGGAAATCCTGCGCCTATCATCATTCCTTGAAATGCAGTGGGAGAAGTCCCAAGTTGCAATTGTTGATCGGCTGGAATGACAGAAATATCCGGTATTCCGATCATACCCCTATGAGGCTCATTAACATTCTCCCATCCAATCACCACGTCGTCTTCCAAATCCCCCGTCTCGTGGATTCTGACCGCGATATGCTTGCAGGCAGCAATAAAATGGTTTTGAAGATAGTCCTGGATATTTATCCCATTAATTATTGCCTTTGGGGCAAAGTCCTTCCCAGCCCAGAACAGCGTAAACATCGTTTGGCAGACAAGTCTAGTATAATTGGTACTCCAGATCATCTTTGGGAACGCTGCAGGATCCGGATACGTATTTTGGACTAAGGCAGCTTGCGTATCATGAAAGTTTCGCGGATCGAGCCCGGCGGCGTACAGTGTCCATAATGGTGCTCCAGAACCACCTGAGAAACGAGACCACTAGTAAATGACAGTTAGCCGGAAGATCATACGGACAGGAGCTGTATTTAAAGCACGGAATCTATTACTTACCACATCCTGATGTGGATCCATATATACATAGAAACCATACGATCCTGCTATCCGTAGTAGTTCGATGGTGAACGTAATCCACTCCTCGTCATACTGGCCAGGTCCGGCGTGCTCGATTGCCTCCCACGTAAACACGTACCGGATGTGATTGTACCCCCATTTCTTTAGCCTAGAGAAATGTGTGTGCGAGTCTTCAAGAGTAAACGGTCTATTCACAAAGGAGACATCGTCCGCGTCGAAGAACCCGTTAACCTCGTGTGACGGAACATCGGGAATTCTGGGATATTTCGCCGTTGCATCGAGATTTATTCCTCTTAGGATGACTTCTCGGTTGTGAGGGTCACGGAAAACATTCCCTTCGACTCGGAGTCTGAGAGGTGCCATCGGTCGTCCAGTTCACACAGCAAGGCTGGCAGTAAGGGCGTATGGTTGAGCAGGCAGCCGGACGAGCTCAACTCGATAACCAGCTCGCGGGAGTTTAGGAAACCAAACGAAAGAGAAAACAGAACAAACAAAAAGCGTAACTATTAGCAGATAATATCCTATATCATGCACCGCATCTCGCCGCCGTGTATATACTGCGTAGGTAGGGAAATACAGAGGACGGGAAACAGTTTCTCCCAGGGAGAAACTGGCGGTTGCACCGGAAGTGCCGAGTGACCTCGCGCAGCCCAGCTCGTGGACACTTACTGCTTTGGGGCTCCACCGATGACGCAGTGACTAAGCCGACTTGGACATGTTTTAGAGGTGCCACGTGAAAGCTCACTAACTAACTACATGGATGACAAAGCATCATATCTACTCGCTCTAGTTACTTGTAACTACTTCTTCTGCGAACTGCGAGGGCAACTCCATATGCAAATTAACAACTCAGCTTCATACGTTTTGCTAGACTTTTGTGTTTATGGGGATTATGCACTAGGAAACAGGGCTACGAGGCTGGAGGACGAGGTGGGATCTGGGATTCAAAGAGTTATCTAAACATCTATCGAGAATTACTTCTCCAAAGGGTGAGAAAAGCCGAGTTAGCCCACGAGCCATGGCTCCTAAAAGCGCTTTGAAGGCAATCAGGGTGGATCTAGATGCAGGAGCCTACTCCCAGGCAGCTGTAAAGGCATCTGAGCTTTGCGCTCAGGATCCCAAAAACTATCACGCGTATGTTTCTGCGGTAGTTCGTTCCCCTATCACTACTTAATGCAACTGCTGATTCAAAGGCAACCTTATAAGGCACATCTTCTTAGGCCTAGCTAGGGAGAAGATCAACGAGTACGATGAATCTGAAAAAGCGTATGAGTCTGCTATCAAGATAAAAGATAGTGACAAGACTGCCTGGCAGGGCCTGGTAGCGCTCTACGAGTCACAGGGACGGAAACGGCTGGAGGCATATGAGACAGCTGTAGAGCGCCTCTGCAATATCTTTGCCGATAAGTATGCATGACCGCTATACCCCTTGAAGTATGATAATTAAATGATTAACCCGTTTGATAGTGAGGAGTATGACCGAGCTCATGGAGTACTTGCAAAGTATATCAACTTTGTGAAATTGCAAGGGTCGAAGCTTCAATATATCCATGCTCTTCAACTACAGCTACCTACTAGCCCTATCTACAAGTGTGTGGAGGAGTTGGTCCCTAGACCTTTAGAGATATACCTGCGTGTAGCTGAACTTGCCGAGCAGGAAGAGAAAGAGTTCATCAATCGTGAGATAGGTGAGCGCAGGACCAGGCTGGGCGCAAGGATTGATCAGGTTACTACTGAAGTAAAACGTGAAGCGTTCAACCGAAGTGTACTCAGCGAGCTATACCAAGGGATTGTCGACTGGACGCATGATGACGGGACACGCCGTTACTATGAAGAAAAGCTGCTTCAAAGACATTATGACCACCTCCGCGTTCTTCCTTCCAAAGAGAAACCCACAGGCAGAGAATTGGTTCTCAAGGCGGCGCGTGATATGGTAATTATCAAACATCCGTTCGAGCTGGCTTGGAGAATTACATTCGACTGGACCGACACCGAAGAACTCTCTAATCTAGATGTTACCCTGCTTAGGGATTTCATCCGCTTGTTTCCCGACCATGGCCTTAGTAAGATTCTCAATGGCTTTCTCTACACTAGCCTTTCCCCATTTCCTTACCAAGACCTATACAATGATGGTGATGGAACGAACACGACGGAGAACTCGGAAATAGAGACCCAATATATGGTAGCAGACCATCTGTTAATAATGGCGGAGGGTTTAGACCAAGCTTCTGACTCGGTCTTGGCTCATCGAATCATGGGAGCGGTATATTCTCATCTTGGGGAATTCCAGACGGTTATCAAGGTCTCTCGGAGTGGCCTGACCATCAACTCTACAATACAAAATGACACCGGACTTAAACTCCAGAACACTGATGATTCATTGAATATCTTGCTTGCTACTGCCCTAATCCCACATCAGTCCCCTAGGCATCACCCAGAAGCTAAAGCCATATTTCAGGATATACTTTCAAGGAAACCCCAAGAAGACAACTGCCTTCTCGGGCTAGGGCTGATTCTGGAGGAGAGCCACGACTTTGCTGCCGCTATGGACTTACTAGCTCAAGCATTGATAAGGGATGAAAATAATGCAAAAGTCCGCAGCGAGTTATTCTGGTGCAAGGTCCAAAACGGGGAACTGGCAGCTGCCTTGAAAGGGTTTGAGGAAACCTTGCCCCTGGTTCAGTGCCCGGGATCACGCTGGCATAACTTAAGGGCTGAAGTTTTATACCGCATCGGTTTTTGTGAGTGGGAGCTGGATCCATCCCCTTCAGCCAGGAAAAACCGCAATGGCGCCTACTCGAAGTTTCTGGCCTCCATCCAGGCGGATATGAACTATGCACCGGCCTACTCTAGCCTCGGGGTGTACTATGCCGATTACAAAAAGGATAAGAAGAGATCACAGAGATGTTTTCATAAAGCCGTGGAACTCTCATCTTCTGAGATAATGGCAGCTGAGCGCTTAGCACGAGAGTTCGCTGCTCAAGGCGACTGGGACCTGGTTGAGGCCATTGCTCAAAGAGTTGTGGATTCAGGAAAAGCAAAGCCTTCTCCAGGATCCAAGAAGTCTGGCTATAGTTGGCCTTTCGCCGTCTTAGGTGTTGTTGAAATAAATAGACAACTCTACCCAAAGAGTATTGTACATTTTCAAACGGCACTGAGAATATCACCTAATGATTACCAGTGCTGGGTGGGTTTAGGTGAAAGCTATTATAGCTCAGGGCGATACATCGCAGCGAGCAGAGCATTCCGGAATGCGCAATCATTGGAATGCACTTTGCCGGAGTCTGAACGAGGCCAAATATGGTACTCTAAGTATATGATGGCGAATTTAGAAAGAGAGCTCGGGAATTACGCGCAGGCAATAATGATGTACGAAGATGTCACGCATCTGAGAATTGAGGAGTTCGGGGTATCTGTTGCATTACTACAAACTCTAACTGAGAGTGCATGGAAAGCAGCCGAGTCCGGATTTTTCGGGGAAGCCACTGAAACAGCGAAGCGAGCAATCGAGACCGGCTTATCTATTACAAATTATCACCCTAACGGATTCAACTTATGGAAGTCAATTGGCGATGCCTTCTCTATATTTTCCTGGGTAAGCAACAAGTCAACATATATACCAATCGCGCCTTTTAGGGCAGTTCTCAAAACGACCTGCGATATTACCTCTTTCAATGTTCTTGCCAACCTTGACGGAATTGGGGAGAACTTCGACACGTTCTTTGAAAGTTTGCTGGGTAGTAAAGAAACGGCCCAGTTGATTGCCATATATTCAACTATTCTAGCCTTCAAGTATGCGCTATCTGCTACCGCAAAGGATACCCACGCTCAGGCATTAGCCTGGTATAATCTAGGCTGGGCTGAGTATAGAGCTCACACGCAAAGATCGTCGTTTTTGAAAGAACCAAGAAGCAATAAACGGACAGGGCTTATTAAAGCCGCAACTCGGTGCTTTAAAAAGGCAATCGAACTTGAAGCTGGCAATGCTGATTTTTGGAACGCACTGGGTGTTGCTACTGCGTCACAAAGTCCAAAGGTAGCTCAGCATGCCTTTGTTCGTAGTCTTCACCTGAACGAGCGGAATGCGTTCGTATGGGCTAATCTTGGGGCATTTTATCTCCTAAACGATGATTATCAATTAGCAAATGAAGCGTTCACTCGCTCGCAATCTGCTGACCCAGACCACTCAAATGCCTGGTTAGGCCAGGGACTATTGGCCATGCTTATTGGAGATGCTATCGAGGCACGAGAACTATTCACACATGCATTTGGGCTTGGGAATTCGAATGGAGATTTTGCAAAGCAGCAATATGCCATCTCAATGTTTGATGACATCAGTACTAGCCCCGAAGCTACACCAGCTCAACTACTCCAACCCTTATTTGGCCTGCGTCAGCTGCGCTCCGTGGACCCTTCCGAATTGTTCCATTACCATCTCTCATCACTTTTTGCGGAACGGGCCGGAGACCTTGAAGACTGCGTCTCAGACTTAGAGATGGTGTGTTCAGGGGTGGAGGCAGCATACGAGTCAACAGAGTCCATCGGTTCACTGCTAAAGTATGCTCAAGCATCTGCTGACCTGGCCCGAATACAGCTGGCACGCCTTGAATATAAAAAAGCCGCAGTCAGTGCAGAAACAGCATTAAATTTGATAGTAGAAGAAGTGATACATGAATGCCATGGTGGACTATATCAAATGATTAGACTATCAGCCCATTTGACAGCTGGCCTGGCATTCTACTATCTTGGTCGAATGGATGAATCTATTGAGATGTTCCGTGATGCAATTCAAGGGGCTGATAATTCACCAGATGTTACGTGTCTGCTTGCACAGGTACTGTGGGCAAAGGGTGGAGATGAGGAGAGGCTAGTTGCTCGAGAAAAACTCTTTGAGTGTGTTGAAAAATACCCAGAACATGTGGGAGCTATCACTCTGCTAGGAGTCATTGGCCTTCTAGATATGGATGAGGACACCATTGAGGCTGTAGAGTCGGATCTTCAAGCCATGAGGGTGAGGAGTGATCTGGATACTCACAGCATCGGAAAAATTGTGAAGTTGCTCGCAAGCATTCCCGCTCTAAGATATGAGGCCGAAGCAGAGGCAACGCGCACCTCTGAAATGCTGAAGCAAGCCGCGACGTCGGTAATGATATCACCAGGCCAGCCACAAGGCTGGATGGCCCTTTCTTCAGTGTCTACTGAAAAGTACGCAGCCGAAATGGCTGTTCGAACAGCACTTGTCAACATTCCGCCTCGTGGAAGGCTTAATGCCGAGGCTCTTTGCCAGGCATATTCACTGGTGGGAACAAGGAGAACCGCATTAAGCGGGATTATGGTAGCGCCTTGGTCCAAAAATGGCTGGGATGGGTTGATCCAATGTTGTTCCTGAATCTTGTCCGTCTGACCCGGTGGATTTTGCCCTTAAAAGTATTTGTATTCAGAATGTCACGACCATTCCCAGAGCTAAGGGATTATTCAACTGGTAGTTTCAGGCGGGTTCAACGCTGATAGAAGTCTAGTTTTCCGGCCAGTTTTCCATTGGCGGTCTAATCCTTCAATTTTACCTCCAAGGACGGTGACACCCTCTGGATCCAAAAGGACCATTCCACGAGCGACAATAGCATTAGTGATCAGTAGCTTCGTTCCAATTGCCGTTTCTCCTAATTTTATTGCACCTAGAGACTTCAACTCTATGGCTACCACCTTAGTGCCTCTGCAGTCCTGAAGGATGAGGCGATGCGGTCCCTGCCCAGAACTGGCAGAAGGAGTCAATTGCCTTGCGCTTTCGCCCGTAGTGTGGATGGGGCTGTTTCCTTCTTCAACCTGGGCGGCCTGTGGCACTGTTCTAATAACTTCTCTGCCCCTGATCGATTCACCTCTCTCAATCCTGTCAATGGCTTCCACCTGGCTCCATACGCTACTTCCTATGTCTTCTATGTCCAGAATTTGGACAGGAACAGGGCCAGATATACGCCTTTCTTTGATGCTGGGGTTAGAGATATCTGTAGCCAGTACGTGCCTCGCGTTTGATACTGGTATCTCAAGTGATCTCGTAAAGTCGGAGGCAAGCAGTCGGAACAATGCTGTTTGAGTCAGAGCTGGGAGAGGCGTGGTTCCAGGTCGCTGAGTAGAAAGCAGCTCTGAGAGCCATACTTCAGAAACTGGCAGGGACTTCGTACTCAATAGGTGTTTTTTTATGTAGGCATGTGGTTCCGGTGCCATTTTCCATAAATACAACTCTGAATGATGCAATACAAAGCAACGAAGTTGGATATTTATTTTGATCATCACACGCGAAGTCGTGGAGACAAAAAGGCAGCAAGTTATGTAATCTGCTTACCTAAGTCAGTTAAACAACCCATGACCTGAACGAGCTAACTACGCACGGACCACAACTCTGACTACAGACCAACTTTCGCCTTGGATGGTTACCGACCTACGGAGTGCCTCCCTCCCAAACCCTAGCGTATACTTTGGATGATGCGCTTTAAAAGGTTCACCAGAATAGCCTTATAACGCTTTCTAGTTGTATAATGTCAACGGTATCCTCCCCTCGCCCGTCAATAGCATCCGCTCGATCCCCGACACCGGCATCATCTCGCCGCCCTTCGGTCGAAAGCGCCAACTTTGCACCCAGAACAGACCTTCCAAGTAATGCTCTACGACGTAACAGGGCTGCCTTACGAGACTATTATAACCTACACCCAGGCAGAACCGAGCCCTTGAATCAATCAAGGGCAAGGAGTGTTCCACCTACACCAGATGGCGCACGTCCCATAAACCAAATCTCGAACAGTGAGCTTGACAGCCCAAATTTCGATCCAGATGACTATGTGTCCCATTTACTTGCTACTTCATCCTTGGCTACTATATTACGTGCCGAAAACTCCCTTGTCAGCGACATCAAGACTCTGGATGGAGAGCGAAAGGCCTTAGTCTATGACAATTATTCAAAGCTTATAAAAGCTGTTGAAACTATCGGGAAAATGAGGTCAATACTAGAGGAGGAAGGAACTCCTGTTTTAATGACAAAAACGCTGGCTCCTGCAGTTGGATTTATTGCCGAGACAGCAATGTCACTTGTTCGGGAGCAACAAGAGCTAAGACCATCTACCAATAAACCAGCACAAGCAAACGAGACACAAAATGAAGCAGCAGTCAGGCCCGAAAAGGCAACCGTATTATGGGCGTTGGATTCCCCAAGACGGTTGAAACGATTATTGGACTCGGGAAAAAGAGATGACGCAGAGCAAGATTGGAGCGAGATACAGTCCCTGCTTTCAAAATGGGGTGAAGTTAAAGGGGTTCAGGAGCTTCGAGCTGAGTGTGAACTACTCATGGTCAAGAAGGAACTGCCAGAAGCGTGAGGTATCACTTCTGCCCGGTTTATAATAATAACTTCATCTTTATAAAAGATTAGGTGCTCCTGCTTCTGCTGAAACGGAGGAATTGAAAGTAGGATATATCACCTCTATTTCATACATCTCGTATCCATCTCACCGTCTTTATATCCTGCAACGAGAACTGATATTCAGCAGCTTAACCTCGTATTTCAATATTCAGGATAATATCGAACATATGGTATCGGTGAGCTTTCAATGATATCTATACGGAGTTCAATACTGCGAATCTCCCTTCTGCGATAATATATGTCATGGCCAAGAAATTCGTTATTTTGAGTGATGGCAAGGCATGTCACTACATTACTGGGCGTAGGTTCAGCCATTTGAGGTCCGGCTAGCAGTCTTAAACTACAGGATATCCATGGTTTTCATTTCGGCGGGAACGTTACTTTCGTCCCCCAGCGAACTAATTTATTATTATTAACTACGAAAAACTATTGTTAACTAACTCACTATTGGTTCATTTAGTCGCCCATCACTTAGTTAACTAATTAGTTAGTTTGGCTAGTTAAGTAACTACTCCGTACCCTCCTCTGTTTATCCTTAATTTTTGCCTACAAAATACTCTAGAAATATTTAACATACCACGTTCGTCCCTATTTACGATCATGTCCACCACCACAAACCCCAGCAGCATCTCTACCATATTTCTCGACCAGCCCCCCAGTTGTCTCCAGTTCTGTCCCACGGCCCCTGATTTCCTGGTAGTTGGAACATATCTCTTGACGGTCGATGAATCTGATGCCAACGCATCTTCTCCCGAGTCGACCCGCTCAGGCAGCCTTCAGTTATTCAAACTAGATACACAAACTTATCGCCTGTAAGCTTTTTCCCCTATCAGTGTTGCGTCCCTTTCACTGAGCTCCTAGTAATTTCGTTATAAATACAAATCACTCACAACGCCCAGCTGCCAGATTCAACGGCTGTCGCTCTCCCATGCCGTGTTTGACCTCCAGTTTTCTATACACGACCCTTCCCTCTTTGCTATTGCATTGAGTGCAGGAAAAGTATCTTTATATAAAATTGAGAAACGCCCGCACAGCGCAGGGCTGGAAGTTTCTATATGTCTTCTGAATACCCTCAGAGTCCGCGATGATGACACGAAGCTCAGTTTATTCCTGGCTTGGATTCCGCCCTTTCCTGTAGAAGTGGATGATAGTGTAAAGCCTACTGTTGGTTTTGCCGTCTCATTTTCTGATGGACAGATCTCTGTTTTCCGGAAGGACAATGCATACCCTACTATAGAACAAGAGTCGATAAAGGAGACTTGTGTGGAAGGTATGCCAATTGAAGTATGGTATTTAGCATTTCACAGGCGATACGATGGTCGACTTTCTCTTTTCAGCGGAGATGATTTCAATCAAGTTCGAAAAATCACCTTTACGAATGACCCGGATTTTGACATCGACTCTGTTCCGATGAATGACCGGGGACGTCATCACGAAGGTGGGGTTACTGCCATCTTGCCACTATGCAACCAAGATGGAGAGCCAATTATTCTCACGGGAAGCTATGATCAACACGTTCGAATCTATCAGTTTGGAGTTCGCAAACAAGTTCTTACTGATCTGAATCTCGGTGGAGGGGTTTGGAGACTGAAACTTCTCCGAGTTGAAAACAATTCCATGGAGAGATCGCAGGGAACATTGACTAGCTATCTTATCCTTGCTAGCTGTATGCATGGCGGTGCCTGTGTAATCAGTGTAGTCCATTATTTGAGGCACCCAAAGGTCGAGAGTACATGGGGTATCAACATCATTGCTCAGTTCACAGAACATAAGAGCATGAATTATGCTTCAGATGTCCGGCAGAATTACGACGAACCATCTAAACTGCTATGTTTGTCAAGCAGCTTCTATGATAAAAGGATTTGCATATGGGAAGCCAAGATACAGAATGATGAGAAAGCAACCCGAATGAACGAGAAATATAAAACATGATATAATGGTGACCGTGAGAAATCATGAAAGTTACTGACATTCACAGCTTAGTTCTCGAGAAGTGTAATATCAAAAATGATATCTGTTCTTCTTCTTCTTGCTTTCCTTTTTTCTTGTTAAACTATAGTTTCAAGGTCCCTGGCGTATCCTATCGTATTTTCGATTACAGATCCCGTTGTTAGTGTGATTTCTTTGCCAGACTTCTGAGGAGTGTTCTGCTCCTCCTGGTCTTGTTGACTAGGGAAGTATACCCGTCCATCTTTCAAAGTCCACCCTCGTTCTTTAGCAAACTCCACAACGGCGCCTTCGGAGTCGAGAACAGAGATTTTTGGCATTAGAGACGGGAAGCGATGGGTACGCCTTTTCAGAGCAGTCTGCAATTTCGCTTCGGATGGTACCAACAAGTATCTATCCACGGGACATTAGTGTCTGTTACCAAGACTGAAAGTAACGAACGATGGAAAGGGTGGAAATACTGATGAGAATAGCCCAAAGTCTTCTGATGGAACTCTTTCAGACTTAGTTTCACGCCAGACCTTATCATAACTACCTTCCATCAAGCTCCTCTCCAGTTCAACGGGGTACTTGATGTACGGGTCAGTCTCCACGGGATGGCCCTTCAAAGATGCTTCCACCACCAGGCCTTCCAAGACAGTGTGAAACTCAGTGTTGTTTCCCATGCTCAAGAGCAACAGCAAGTAGAGCCCAATTATCTTGCTTCGTTGGCTTGTTTTTAAGTTTATCTCAGCATCCTCCGCAAACGCTGCCTGTAGGTGCCTTTCAGTGTCGTAAAACGGCTGTAGTTGCTGATAATATCGAGTAAAGGAAGGGGCATCTTTCTGGCGTATTGATGTGATGGCACCAAGCTCGAGGATTTCACGAGCGAGGGAGATGAGTGGATGAGGAGTCGAACTGGTGGGAATGAGAGCATTTAGCTGGAGAAGTGCTCGCTTTGCACGAGTTAAGAGCGCGGCCGTTCTATCCACATGCTTCTGATCTAGAGTCTGGTGCAAGTCCCGAATCATAGCACGGAGCTCTTCGTAGGCCATAGCGAAAGTGTTGGTAGATCAAACAAGCAGCCAACCGGGGCAAGCAAAACTCAGTGCTCAAGTACTGCTGAGTAGTATGGTAAATGTCGGCAGCTACAGGTTGGTTGGCCTTTGTTGCGGTTGAAGGACCGGTGATATACACATTCTCACGTCGGGCGGGAGCTTAGGTAAGTTAATTGCGGCTAGAAGTTTATCCTTGCCGCCGATATGTATCACGTGAAATAGGCTGAGTTATTTCATCTGGTGGCTTGGACCAACTGCTTAAAATAACAACATTGGGTACTTATACTTTCCACGCACGCATGAATAAGAATAACTCCGGGTCTGTCATTTCTTTGACATGTCATCCCGTCTACGGGCGCATCCCCTGTCCAAACTTCGTGCCCAGCGCCGCTTCGGACGTACCATGCACCCCTCACCCATGCTACCATAGCGGCTGATTATTGACGCATTGCGAAAGTGGATGAATGCCCCCCAGCCTCCCGATCTTGTTCGTTGGTTCAAGGAGACCCAGAATATAACGACGTTGGCGACTTCTGACTTGAATCTATCGGCCCACTCGCCAACACTTTGGGTCATTTATACAATTGGTGACAGCTGCCAGCTGATAGTGTTTTGGCTCGCAAGCGCCAACAATTTCCTTGAGCGGTATCTGACAAATGCTGCTTTCTTTAATTACAGGGCAGACAGACAGACCACAGTGAGGATGAAAAGCCAAAGGAGCCGAAACACATTTTATGTCAAACAGCGCTCTGTGATCGACGACCATCCATGCTCGTGTTTTATGCAGCCAGGTTGATCATCTCAATGCTTCAACCACTCATACTTCCTTCCAACCAGGAAAAATAAGCAGCATGAATCTGGAGGATTCACGCCTCGTCCCCTCAAACCCAAAGTGGCTCTTGGCATAGTTTCGATTGTGGTACAATGCCAATGCCATCTGCTCAGCCTTTCTTGTATTTTTTTTTTTTTTTTTTTTTTTCTCCTTCCCTTACCATTCTGAAGTGTGATCGAGTTAGGCCAAGCCAGGTGGTCTAGAAAGGACGAGAGATATAAAGCGGTTATACACCCAGTCTCCAGCAGCGAGATTCTAAGAGCTTCAATTGCACTCGACCTCCAGTACCCCAACACTCTAGCCCACAACTCCCATTTACCTATACTGTTCAATATGGCTTTTGCAGAGTCCTTCCTTCAAGGCTTCTCTACCGTACACAACTCAATAGGGTACAAAAAAGGATACAATTTTATTCTTTGGTTTATATTTGCTGGAGCCCTTCTTGGATTCACTCTTGCTCGTTTCTCATTCCTGAACTTTGACGTATTTGAGAGTGATTCCGTTCCTGGTCAATGGTACTTCACGCGCATGGGCCGTGATAAAGTTGGTCTTCTTTTGCATCTTGCCGCTGTGCTACCATGTGGAATTCTTGTCATCTTCCAATTTATTCCGATCATTCGACACAAGTGGATATTGTTCCACCGTATCAATGGCTACATCATCTTTATCCTGCTTTTGATTTCACACGCTGGCGCTCTTATGATTATGGAACACTCCTTTGGTGGTGGCGTGGATATCCAGTCAGCTGTGATTACAGTTGTCATAGCCTGCACAGTTTCCTTCTGCCTCGCACTCTACAACATCCGCTACAAGCAACTCGAACAACATCGTGCCTGGATGTTACGCACCATGTTCTACATGGGCTGTATAATTACCATCCGAATCTGCCTCATCATCTCTGCGTCTATTCTGGGAGCCCTCCCGAATCTACGCCACGACGTGTGGTCATGCGATCAAGTCCGGTTCACTTTCTTAAATGGTGCTTCAAATGCTCTTACTGCTTCGGAAAAGCTAGCAAAGCTCTTCCCGCAATGTACCGCGCCAAACTCTACAAGAATCATGGTTCCGGTTCCTGCTTCACTTAACCTAAGCAACCCTGCTTCAGCTGGTGCAGCATTCAACCTCAGTTTTGGTACAGCTATCTGGATATCCTTTATGCTTCACGCCCTTGGTGTTGAAATATATCTCCGTCTCACCCCTAAGGAAGCAGAGCGCCTTCGTCAGATCAGTTATGAGCGTCAGCTGGCTGCTGGTTTCAAGAATCCAGGTAGTGCAGGCTTAGTTGTTGAAAAATTGGGAGATGCGGACCCATGGAAGGGGCCCGTTTAGGACTGTCCTCGTGCCTGCTGTTTAAGTGTATTTCATTTGTTAAAAGGTGTTGAAATGTAGTCTTTCCATAATTTAGAGCATCGTTATTTTTGATAAATAGAGACACATGATCAACGATTTTACAATTTTGTATGATATGTGTATGTCCCGAGAGTGCAGTATCACCGGTGATCTATTGACAATACATATAGTTACCATTCAATGGAAGATTGCCAAATGTGGAGGGTAGTACAAAAAATAAACCGCAAGCCTTTGGCATATTCTATCATTGCAAACATCAGTAAAATCAGGACAAAGCTCTTCATTATATATTACTATCAGGTTATTCCATATGTTGAACTATCTTAGCTAACCTTCGAAAATTAGGGGTTCCAACTCCAGTTACCGGGTCCCAACCTTCGGTAGCATTCCAGCTTGCATACAGCACCGCCGGAGTGCTCCTGTTAGTTGATTTATAGCCAACACACCCCTTTGATCCTCCATGAACAATATCTGTAAAGCCTTCCCTGCCCTTTCCGTATATGAAAGGATTTAAATAGCCCAGGACTGGTTTATTGGCACGTAAGCGGATGGCATTTAGATTGGCAATAATGGCGGCGAAGGCGGGAGCCGATGCGCTGGAGAGGTTAGTAAATTTGGATTCTTATGCCTCTGGGGTAACCAACTAGTTACATTACACCCCAAAGTATTTCTCTAGCTGAGGATGGATGTCTAACTAACCTTGTTCCAGAGACTATCATCACTTTTCCGTGGTCATAGATCGCAAAATTGGCCCCTTGGGCTGAGACATCGGGAATCCCACGCCCTTTAGGATTATAGAGCCCTTTCCACCGATCTCCAAGTTTATCCAAATAATGCTGAACAGCATCATTTTGGTATCTTGGACGAGAATGGCGATCTGAAAATCCACCGGATGAGAACTCAATAGCTCGCTCAGGGTTGATTTTAAAAGTCGCGCCAACAGAAGTGACAAATGGACAGCTGGCCGGGAAAGTAGGATTGAAGCGGGTAACATTCTTTTTACCATTTGTTAAGCAAGATGAGCCGACACCACTATCTCCGCTACTGAAAATAACCGAGACACCCCGAGCCCCTAGTTGAGCAAATAGATTGCAGGTTGCATGGGAAAACCTTTCAGGCACGCTCTGTTCATTTTCTCCATAGGATGTTGAGAGGACCGCAGGAAGTGCTTCCTGAGGTAGGCTTAGAAGGTAATGTAATTGATCCAGGTATGGTTCGTTTGAGTTATGTTCTTGATCAGGTTGATCAAGATCCGGAACAAGGGGGCCTCTGCCGCTAGTTGTATAAAAGACCGCTGACGCGTTCGATAAACCAAGAGCGTAGTCAATGTCTAGGCTTGCTTCAATGCTGTTTCTGGTGGAGTTTTGTAGATTTAGGCCACTTCCAATGTGTACCACAGAAAAGTTAGCGCCTTTCATTTCAGGTGCATAGAGCTCAAGGAATTTGTAAAAGTCGCTATATCGTGCGTATTGGTCCGATTAGCCCGAGACCCCAATGACATTTCTGCAGTCCGGTTTGGCTACATAGTCTCCCATTTCGTAAAGATCTCGTAAACATCTCGGAGTTACCGTAGCATTACAAGATAAATAGATGGCTTGTAGGTTAGCGATCGAGTTGGCGTGTTTCTTTGGTTTCCCGAATTTCGTAGTCGGTTGGATCATATAAACATGGCGCGCCAGGTGAGATGGGATGGAATATTTTAAAGTCCTGATCATGGAGATTCCTGGGTCTTGTGCGTCATGAAAGTAATAAAACTGGGTTTGGAGCATCCTTTCAGCTTTCGAAATTGAAATGACAAAATGTATCCAGTCTCCATCGTCCACAATTGACCGTTTAGGGACGCCAGATTCTTCAAGCCAGGATAATATCAAGTTTGAAGTCTCCCGGCGTGGGCGGAGAAGACCTTTCAGATCCCTCCTGGACAAGTGCTTGCCATAGTTTCGGTGACCTGGAGTTGAAATGTCGAGAACTATTTGCTCAAATGTGCGAGTGTTCTGTTGGCTCACAGCCAAGTTCATGCGAACGGAGGTTTCGGGGGACGGGGGGTTCCCCTGAACCCATCCTTCAGGAATGGCAAGAAGATCTTCAACAACAGTGCGATGTGTATTTGGCAAGGCTATTGCCAGAGCAAGAAAGAGAGGTATAACAATGTGCCATCGTAGTAGCATCTTTAAAAATCTGGCTGATGTTCACACCCCAGGTGCACTGACCGAGTGATATTCGATCTCAGAACTCACAATATAAAGTAGCAGAGATAGGTACTCCACAATCAAGGACTAGAAACGGCAGCTCTTTATATAATGATGTAAGTGAGGGGCCTTCTTGCTTGTGACAGTCTATGCAGTTCCATTCATTGTATTCACTATGAATATTAGGTCGTACCTGTGGCATGGTCGGGAATAAGAGAACGTACAGTATATGAAACCCCGCTTCACTTGTGCCATAGTCAGCCTAGCAAAGAGGAAACTACCATTCATAGCCTACAGCCCTTATATCTAAATAACTATTCCACATAGCTTTATGAAGCGCAACTGTTTAACACACAGGTCTTCCAGTTCTAGTGGAGGTATATATACACCAAGCAGCCTTAGGACCTTGAGGAGTATATCTTGATAAAAGCCTAGAAGCATGGGCCATTAGTATAAGACTTGAATCTCCAACAGCTTGAAATCGAGCAGAGTACTAACCTTCCACTATTCATTATTGCACTAGCTGATCTAGCTCTTGGAGATAAGATTATTGTAACAAGCTGTATGGGTAGGGATTAATTGTGGCCGTCAGGCTCACACTTGAAACCATTATATGTGCAGGTTGGAGGGGATTCCTTACCTCGACCTTTAAATGAAAAACAAAACCATTGTTAAGTAATTTAAGCTTGAATATTTTTTTATATGAGAGACTCACTCGTGAGTCCACGAGTTCCAAGGTTAACCTTAACAGCACAAACTTAACTCACTTCGAGCCGAGCCAAAGAGTGCTAGTTATCACGTGTTGCTAGCTTAGTCCCCAGGTCCATCCAAGGGTCCGTTAGTTTTGTACCCATTAGTTAGTTATATGAAACTCTATCTCTAATTGTTTTCTCTTGAACAGCCGCCGAATCCAACAGCCAGATCGTAAATTCGAGCTTATTAATTAGTTATCCTAGCCATGAAGGCAGCTGGGCAATATCGTCAGGCCGATAGTCTACTGCCCCTAGGCACATGATTAATACTATATATACCAGCCTGCTCCTGCATCCTTTTCCCACTTTTCCTGCCTGGCGGTCGAGATATTAGAATAACCCCCACACAGCGTTCAAGTTGCTACAATTTGCGGTTGCAATGGCTCCTAACACCATTTATATTATCACCGGTGCCAGTAGAGGCATTGGCCTGGGTCTCGCGCTGGCATATATTGCCCGTCCCTCCACCACTGTCATTGGCATCGTTCGTAACGAATCGAGCGCTTCTGCACTTCTGGAAGCGATGAACCAGTCTCCCAGGGGAAAAAATAGCGTTCTTCAGATTGCTCAACTTGATTTCTCTATGAGACCCACTCCGCACACCATTCGTGAGCGTATCAATATTACCGCTGGCGATTTAAACTACGTCAACACTGTGATATGTGCTGCTGGCCATGTCACTGCTATAATGCCGACAGTTGAGATGACCGCCGAGCATCTGCGGGAATGCTTTGAGATTAACACCATTGGGCCTTTGATGGTTCTCCAAGCAGTCCGAGATCTACTGGAGAAAGGAAGTGGCGCAACAGGGCTACCGTCGAAGTTCATCGTTCTCTCGTCATCTGTCGGATCCATTGGGCAAATGGAGCCTTTTCCTGGTGGCGCATATGGCCCAAGCAAAGCTGCAGTCAACTATATTGTGAAGTCAATTCATCTCCAGATGGCCCAGAGTGGAGTTGTTAGCGTAGCACTGCACCCAGGATGGGTACAGACGAAGATGGGTGATTTTATGGCGAAAGCATGGAACTATGCTGATGGACCCCCTGACACTCTGGAGGAAAGTGTTAAAGGCATTATTGCAATCGTTGATGAGGCCACCCGTGCTAAATATTCTGGCAAGTTTGTAACTCAGACTGGGGTGGAGATTCCGTGGTAGTTAACAGGTGGATTCTAGCTTTGATAGTCCCTTCCCGTAATATGTTTGGCCAAAGGTTTTACATTAACTCGCCAGAGCCTTTCCCCTCGGGTAAAGAGGTTATGTTTCGGATACATCCTGCTTTGGTAACAGTAGCAGGTAGACCTTTGATAGATATATGACCAGCAGTTCTTTAAACTATTCAAGGAAAGAGATGCTGCTGGTGTAGTTCGTCTACCCTCTAGTTATATTTTTGCTGCCGAGTAACTAACTAGTTAGTTAATTCATTCTCAAACACCAGAAACGGATGTTTGACTTTTGAGAGCAAAATACCACCACAAGCCACCATTACACCAAAGGCCTTGAATAGTAAATGGACCATCTGCTTAAACTCGTTGTTAGGTGTAACTATGCAGTGACCTGACATATTACTTTCATGTAACATAATATGCAACGTGCGTAAAATCTTGTCAAACAAGGTACATATGCAACCCAGCAGCATAAGTAACTAGAGACAGAAAGGCCGTACATTAACTAAAAATAATTGTATGTATCCATATGTAGCACCAGCTAGTTATGTGTAGGTTCCATATATAGGCGTTAGGGTTTAATAACTCTAAAGCCCACAGTATATAGCGGTGATACATGAAGTCAGTGTGGGGTAGGAAGCCGTTGTGTAGACTATGTATGATATTTCCCTGGCTGGGACGGCCGTGAGCTATGAAAATGGTGAATTTCTCGTGAGCTTACGAGGTAGTACGTATAGCGTAGCGCATGGCAGTACAACATAATAGTACATCAAAATGATAACAGGTTCTATTTCAAACAATTACCGTACGTAGATATTCCTTTACTCCTATGGGATCTCGGTAGATGGAAAATATGCAGCACGTTAGAGAAGACAGAAAATATAAAGTTATGCATACGACATTATGCGAAAGCTAGTGGACCTGCTTGGCTCTAAGCGTTTGATTCTATTTTGATACCTATATTAAAAGTGAGTTTACTCAAAACGCCAGTAGGGCAATAGTGACAGAAGGCAGCAAGCTAGAAATGAGCAAGACGTGTTACATCATCAAGAGGGGACATACTGATAATTCTGATAGGAGTGATGACAAAATTCTTAGTCTAACTTGGTCGTGCGCGGCGACGTTACTTTGTATGTTAGGATAGGAATACTAATACTGTGAAAAAATCCTTCCTGGGCCTCATCTGGGGGCGACTCAAAGGCGACCTTGCAGGCTAGTAGGTTAGATGCCGCTGAAAGCAAGAGACAAACACAGTTAGCAGACGTAACCAACCGCGCATAAACGCGAAGGTGACAGTGTAAAGGTCGATTCGTACCGCAGGCGCTGAGGAACGCGTTGATAGTTTCCTGGTTACGAAGAGTGGCTGAGAGAATAAATTCCTTGAGATGATAGTTATCAAACAAATCCTGCAAGGTCGACAACAAAAGTGGTATCAAGTCCACGTCATAGAGCTGAGGTTTGGCATATGGACAGCAATGGGAGCCGTACCCACGTCATGGATATTAGCAATCTATTTAAAAGCTTTCATATAAAAGTGTACGGTTCAATTATGCATACCAGGTCAGCCCCTAATGCGGTGTCAACGCTGACACACTGTCCATTGTCCTGCACGTTATCAGGGCATTCCAGTGGGGTGCCCCATTCCCAGATAGAAGCACTAATCTTCTTCGAATTTAATTTGTTCCAAGAAATGCATTCTTGAATATTCGCAATCAATGCTGGATCCCGATCTGTTGCTATTACTCTGCTAGCGCCGAGGCTCTTTGAGCAGTACATGGATACAAGCCCTGTTCCCGCTCCTAATTCAAGAACGTTTTTTCCACTGATAAACTTTTTGCCAGTTTGAGTGGAAAGAAATGTTCCGAGATGCAAGGCAGCTTCCCAGGTCCGAAAACCAGTAGTTCCAGCAGCGAGGATCAATCCTCGATTTTCTAGCGTAATGACGCTCTCGTCGTGTTTGGAATCCAGTACCACAGGCGGTGTGTACTTGATGTGGGACAACTGTTGGGTTTGTTCAAGCGGTGACAGCTTAGGGCGAGAAATGAGAATACCCCAGCTCGTCATGAGATCGTCTAGGATCTCCTAAGAATAGAAAAGGAGAAGAAAAATTTCACTGGTCAGGGTCTTAAGCAGCAAACCAGTAAGAATGCATAACTAAAAGAAGAAGAAGGGAATTCACGGGAAAGATGTGTAATTTTGTTGATATATCATGAAGGGGAATATGGGTAGGAAGGAAGGGGGTTTGTGCGGACTTCGTACATCCTCCTCAGGGTCAGTGAATGACTCCTCAATTGTGGACAAGATCATTTTAAGAACTCGAGTACGGTAGTTCAACGGCGGCAGAGGCCATACCGTGTCTTCGCAGAACATTTTCTGGTTGATCCATTGTTGCACCGGTAGCTTTACCAGTACGTCGCTGTGAAACGCAGCTCGCACTCGACTGCCTGGAAATACTGCGCAGCGAATATCAGGCCTGATGTTTCATCGGGGGACATCAATTCCATGGCTAAGGCTGCCTTGCTCCACTCCAGTCTATCTCATTGTCTCGTCGACCAAACGTCTTAGGTCGCGCATTATTGTGTCGTTCATGGAGCTTTGTTGGCTTGCAGAGACGTGGTTGGATGCAACGCTTACCTAATCCAATCTAACCGCGTCCGGCTGGCCCTAACCGAAAGCCCACACCAACGTAAGGTGGTAAAAAAAAAAAAATCGAAATCAAACCGTCAAAAGTTCGACGACAGCGACAAAACATTCGACCGCAGCAATCGACAACGCCTCCCATCGACCAACGCTGCACGGATCTTCTTCGCTCTGAAGATTCTGTTTAACGTCCATCGGAGGCCTTCTCGCATCACGCTCCGACATCATGGCCGACGCTCCCGTTACCCTGCGGACTCGCAAGTTCATCCGCAACCCGCTCTTGAGCAGAAAGCAGATGGTTGTGTAAGTGACTGCTTTCTATGTTTTCACGCCCGCGCTCCCGACATAATCGATATAGCCCGCTCGAGGCGACGAGGAAGATTTCACGAGAGAAGCACGCAGAGGGATATAGTAGGAAGGCGGCAGGCAGATACATTCGAAACATGAATAGGCGGCGGGGCCTCGAAGTGTCGACCAATTTTGCCCATTTGAGGTTTGCATTATAGCATACAATCAGCTAACGAGGACATTATACCTGGGAAATAGTGACATCCTTCATCCTAACCGCGCAAACATCTCTAAGGATGACCTGCGGACGAAACTAGGAGAACTCTACAAGGCCAACAAGGACCAAATATCAGTATTTGGCCTCCGCACCCACTATGGTGGTGGAAAGACCACCGGCTTCGCTCTTGTTTATGACTCCACCGAGGCCTTGAAGAAGTTCGAGCCCCGTTACAGACTCGTTCGCTACGGCACTGTCGACAAGATTGAGCGACCAAGCAGAAAACAACGTATGTTCCCCAACCGCAATACCCTCTTAGAAGTCTAGTAGAAGGCAGCGGTGTCTTCCCACCATACGAAAAGTTTATGACTGACACATCCTTTTTCTCCGTATAGGCAAGAGCAGCAAGATCAGAGCTAAGAAGCTCCGAGGAACGGCTAAGGTTAAGGGTGTCAAGAAGGCCAAGAAATAAGCAACTCGCAGGAAGTTGCTGGTTTGGCGGTTGGATTGGAGTCTTGCACCTTGAAATTTGCCTTGATGAACAGCACTTCTCCAGAGTTGCTCGGCATTCTTGTCCCAAGACAATCAATGGTGTATGCTAGCTACGAATCGAAACCAACGGGTGGGCTTACTTAGGCGGCGTCACCAGATGGATAATTAAACTCCAAAATGTTTTCCATTTATGTTCTTTTGAAATTCATCCTTGCTCCCTCCCCCCGCCTAGATGAAATACAAGAAGCCCCGATTGTTCATTGATCTCAAGACTGGCGGAACGTTATCTTGTTACTGGAGACCTGGAGATGTCTATCCTGTTAATCTTAAGTGATATGAAATTACTCAAAATAAATGCAGAGATATCAAATGAAATCGGGAGAAAAAGTACGCCTTATCCGTCACTACCACTTCCAACCTATCCCATTCAAGACCCGGAAAATCGAGGTTCCGACATATGACAGGAGTCCCAGGACAAATGAAAACACCTCCATAGAGTCACAAAGAATGTCGTGAAGATAAGAAAGGCAAACTAAGAAAACATTGTTGTAAATAGGAGAGCAATATTTTGGCTGCAAAAAGCGGAGGTGATAGAAAAGGTAAAAAAATCAATCAGATCCAGGATCGCCTCAAGAGATGTTCTCATAGCGATTCCTACCCCAGATATTGCGCAGTAATAGGCATTCGTTCTTTGTCTGTGCCTCGCAAGTAACAAAGAATTAAGGATATGGGTATTCGGAGAAAGTACACATCGGGGGCTTGAGTACCTAAGTCATACGGACAGGGAGAAGAAACGGTGGAGCGACACAGCGCTACGTATATGGAGTACATGTAGTCATGAGAAATGAGATGCAGCCAAGTACTACCGTAAAGATTGTTGCAAATTTAATAGCAGCTCGAGGCGCCCGCTGTCAATTGAGGAGAAACGGCGACTTTCTCCACTGAGTACATGTTTCCTGCAGATGTTGTGTATTGTGGTCGTTCGTACACTTCACCACTCACCAGCATACCCCCTGGTGGCCTTGTTGGGCCTGGTCGGTGGCTCCTGCTTGTGGAATGGACATATTCTGACACGCATGTATCTGTGGAACTTTTGATTCTGGTCATCTTTTTATTGATGTGCGGCTCATCTGAGCTTTGCTGAACGTCGACAGAAGCATCAACAGCTTCATTGACCAGAAAAGGGGAAGAAGTAACGCAGGCTTGAAGGGCGCTTGAAAGTGGAATATATCCAAACCCGCAATCAATAGGGCTTGGGGACAGTTTGACATTGACCGAGAGAGCTGCAGACGTATCACTGCTCGCAATTGGCCGTGTGCTATCGCTGTCAGCTGCCAGTTGGTAGGCTTGTTTGTATGTAGCGGAAATGCTAGAACACACAGTCGGGCTAGTTGAACTGCCACCCTCCATGATAGCCGCAAGGGTATGGTTTCGACCAGTTGCCGGGTTAGGCAAGGTTCTATCTTGCCCCGAAGATAGTGAGCTCATGACGGGAAAGAGCGTGACGGTTTCAGTGGACGTACATTTTTGAGCTGGGCGTCCGAGAAATGGAAAACTCGGCGATAGCGAACCGCTTCCGTCATGATCGGGGTACGTCCCTGCATTTGTAGGATCCAGAGTCGTTGGCAATCGCCAGTTCCGCGTTGGAGGGGAAGTACCACAAACAGTACTTACTCCTGCCCCGGTAGAAGCTGGAAGAACGTAGGAGGAAAGGGGAATATGATACACTCCTTCCTCTCCATACCCAAAGGGATAATTAGGGGAGTAATAGGAGGTCCTGCTAGCCAGAGCGTGCTGTTCCGAAGCAGTTCCATATTCGAGTCCTGGCTGTACCGAGGAGTAGGCTGGTAATCCAGCAGAGCCGCCGTGGATGGATAGAGAATTTGCTCGTAGAATGTGAGCATCATAAGCTGCTTGTTGCTGGCCACAGTTACCTGGGGAACTCGAAGAATTTGAAAATTGATACGCCCACGAAGAATAGCTCGCCTTTGTCTGAAGTGGGGAAGAATTGACCTGCGTTGAAGTTAAAATCAGGGGCATGGTAAGGGAGGTGACATGGCATTTCACATGGATGGGTAGACCAACCCGTAAAAACAGACACCCTGTTGTTCCAGAGCTCTTGCAATTCGAACACGCTTCACCATTGCCAAGGTCACCGCTACATTTTATTTTCCTCCTACGGCATCTTGCGCACTATAGGCGCCCACTGCCAGTCAGTAGGTATATGTATATAGTAAAGGCCAAAAGTATCATACCGCAACTTGGGTGCGGCGCCGTTGGTTAGGCCCGTTAGTTTTGCCTTCACAGTCCACGCCTGGCCGATTTTGGGCAAAGCTTCCGTCAGAAGCACCTTCACTTTCCTCTCGCTTAGGTTGCGTAGCCGGGCTTGCAATCGGGTGTGTTCGCCGCAAAATTTTTGTCTCCCCCTGACTCTTGCAACAAGTGCGATCCATGGCCTGCAACATCTAGAGATATCAGTGCTGTTTGTAAAGGCGTTGCTCGTATAAATCAGGAAGAGCTCGGCGTGTGTAACATATCATTGATGGTCTCCAAGGTTGTTCTGAAGCCAGGAGTAGAAGGGTGAACAAAATAAAGAGTTATGGCAGAAAGAAGGTAGAATTGAGTTTTGAGGTTGGGATATAGTTCTTCGGAGACCACTTGTAGATCCGGGAACATCTGGGAGGGAGAGTGTTTTAAACCCAAGGCAGCACCCCGTGTTCTTCAGAGAGTTCTGGTGATGTACCTCACCAGACCCTTGTTCCAGAACATGTTGATGGAGAGTAAAGGTGTTGGCTTACCGAAGTTTGCCTAGCGCCCCAGAAATTGTTTTGAAACTTTGTAGTTCAAGTAGAGATTTGAGGTTGTATATCGGTTTGATAGTGACTGGCTTCTTTATTATGTTCCACCAGAGCACTGTAGGTCTCCGGTTGTACTATGCCGCAGGGTCTCAGTGGGTATAAAGTAACATCTGTGCAAGAATCCGCTAAGAACTTGACGATTGAAAAAATAATAATAAATAAATAACGACAAAAACAATAATAGATGTAATATAAAAAAAAAAAAAACCCGAAAATATCAAAAACCAAAAGTAAATGTAAATGTAAATGATAATAATAATAATAGTAATAATAGAAAATGAATAAAGTAACATAAAATAGCGGCAACGTAAGGTGGTGTGGTATGAGTTAGTGTCACAGGAACATGTCACACGTTGTCAAATTACCCTGTTGGTACCAGATGGATAACTGGCCTTGTATAGAGCAGAATGGGGGTACGGTCTCGATATGGGAAAGAAATATGGAGCAAGTCTCATGAACTTCGCTCAGGGCCATGCCATCTTATGTACCTCCCTACTTACTGTAGGCAGGGACACTATGTGGTTCATCCTCTCTTGCCTTGACAGTTGAAAGACAAACAAGTAAGAAAAAAGAATGCATAAACGCTTCTTTCTTCGACTGGAGTGAAAGATGTGGTTTGAGCAAGTAACCGGCCAGAGCGTTTGTCATCGAGAGATATATGTACAGGGCCTCCTGAGAAACATCGATGGAATGATGGATGTCGCTCATAGTTTGGGTGAGGCATGTTTGCTTACTTGCGTAGCGGCCTTTTATTATTGGCTGGATGCAAGGGGCAGCGCCGCGTCAAGATTTGTAGGAGAAGCAAACATCCTCGGACTCTGGCGTGGAGTAGAAAAAAAAAAGTCCTCCTGTCTGGGTGACACCTGGGGATGGAAGCGTGGCGTTTATCATTTCTGTTCGATTGTCGTTTCATCCCCAACTAGTTAACGTTATCGTCGCCCAATTGGATCGTTCCCTCTCAAGAATCCTGCATGAACAAACTGGCCTCGTATAGTTATGGGATATAACTAGTTAGCCTTGCAAACTAGCCGTTTCGAGAACATCAACGCCAATTGGTATCTTGTTTTTATTATTATTGAATTTTTTTTTTTTTTTTTTAAGCGGTATGAGAGACAATTTTGTCACAGAGCCGTTTACAGGATCCAACAAACTGATATTGTCAACTAAGGCCGGATGGCCCAGAGAAACGACTCCCACATATGGCGGAAAAGTATACACCCTGCTCGGAACCCAATTCCAGAAAGTTGCACAGGGAAACTTGGGGATCTAGTTTCAACATAGGATTCTAGAAGGGAGAGTGCTCTTTTTTTGAGCAGGTGTGTAAGCCCGCAGGCAACCCAACTCACCGATAGAATCAACATTGTGTTGCTTGGTCTGCAGGGGGAAAGAAGGGGGGGCGCGTCAACAAATGAAGCGGAATTTAATCCCAACCCTTTCTGATATGGGCCTGCGCCCGAATTATTGCGCGAGAAGTGGACTTACTCAAGGCGAACACTGCATTGAAGAGTCACCGTCACCACCACCCCCTGTACGCGGGATGCTCTAATCCGCAAATGCTGTTGTTCATCAGTCACAATTTCAATCTTCTGGAAAGCCGTAGAAAAGAAGAAAAAAAAAATGTGTCAAAGGGCATGGTCAAGCTAAGATGAAGTCCATGTTACTTGCATGCACCAACGCCAACGGAACAAGGCATAAGTAAGATGTATGTATATCCACCTTGCACCCTGCATAGTGCGCATGAGGCCCGATACTATCTGCTGCCGTGACGAATCTCATCCCCGTATATGTATAAAACGGGAGAAACACACATGCAAGTCATGAAGGTTGTCCAACCCCGGGCGGAGAGATTATTTGGTAGCAATTCCACTGCATGCTGATCAACACTCAAGACATCAAGGCTCCACGGATTATCCATGCTTGAATGCTAGAAAGGACAAAGCAAGGCACGGGGGATGTTGCCATACCAACAAGAGGCCAGGGAGAGGAGCTTCAACGCGGCGGTTCGCTGGAAGAGCTCTGCGTTGCGAGGCCGCGGGGGCTCGTTGTACACTCCGTATCGACTGAAGAGTCAAAAGGCCGTTGCGGGCGCCTCCTCGGATTCCAGCGAGCGTTCATGGCTTCGTGTCTGGCTAGGAGGAGGAGGAGGAGGAGGAGGAGGATCAGACAGCACGAGAGAGAGCGTTGTTGTAATTAAGACCACGCGTTAAAGCAGTCAAACAGGCCCCCGTCGCCATCGTCGCTGCTCGCTCTCTCTGGGAGGCAACGTCTGCTTCTCGCCTGGGGCGATCGATGTCTCTGTGTCTCCCTGTCTGGCTGTTCTGGCTGCCTGTTCTGGCTGTGTGTACGCGGGATGCAGGCAGGGTCGATCGACCTTGAAGTCAAGAACTTCCCTTTTGGAGCAATGGAGAACGAGAGGTGCTTATCTAAGAGGCTCGGCGTCATGAGTAAATCCGAAAGATAGGTAGGTACCTAGGTAGGTTAGGTAGGCCTTGATGGGTTATGTAATCACCAAGAACAGCCTCTTCGGTCCTAGCTTGAGGGAAGCAACAAGCAACGCCAGTAACACCAACACCAGCAGCAACACCAGCAAAGGGACGCTGACAGAGTGACAGACACGACGATCCAGGCCATGAGCGTCCTTCTCGAAACCTCTCTGGGAGATATTGTTATTGACTTGCTGACCGAGTCTTCTCCGCGGGCATGTGAGAAGTAAGTTTGCGCTCCATTGAATGAATCATTTCTTCAGAGATATCAAACAGCTGAGATGGGAGACTAAGAGCTTGATGTTAGCTTTTTGAAGCTATGCAAAATCAAATACTACAATTTCTCGCCTGTCCACAGTGTGCAGAAGGGGTTTTCATTTCAAACGGGTGATCCACTAGGCCCTGATTCTCCAGAGAGCGATGGCGGAAGCTCGATATGGGGGGTTATCAACGGGCCATCACAGAAAAACTTCACAGTACGTTTTCCGCCGAAGTTAAAGCATTCTGAGCTTGGGACAGTGAGCATGGCCACCGTCCCCTCGGCGAAAGATGCAGATGAACGCCTTGCTGGGAGCCAGTTTATCATTACACTCGGAGACAACCTTGACTACTTGAACGACAAGGCAGTGATCTTCGGAAAGGTGGTCGAGGGATTCGATGTACTCGAGAAGATCAACACCGCATTCATTGATGATAAGGGGAGGCCGCTGAAGGACATCCGTATTCGACATACTGTTGTCTTGGACGACCCTTACGATGACCCTCCTGGCTTGCAGGAACCGCCAGAGAGCCCCCTCCCCACCAAAGCCCAACTCGCTACAGTCATGATTGCAGACGATGAAGATCTAGACCAGGAGGTAGACGAAGAAGCACTAGAAAGGATACGTCGAGAACGTGAGGCCCAGGCACAAGCTTTGACGCTTGAAATGGTTGGGGACCTTCCGTTTGCCGAAGTGAAACCGCCCGAGAACGTCTTGTTTGTTTGCAAACTCAACCCGGTCACACAAGGTAAATTCTACGTACATCTGAACGAAAAACTCCCCCCCTTCCCCCCTTCCTTTACTAGCCATGAGACCATTCGACTAACTTTTGTGATAACTAGACGAAGATTTGAATCTAATATTTAGCCGATTTGGCAGGATCTTATCATGCGAAGTGATACGAGATAAAAAGACAGGAGACAGTCTACAGTACGCTTTCATAGAGTTCGAAGACCAAAAGGACTGCGAACAAGCCTACTTCAAGATGCAGGGGGTGTTAATTGACGACCATCGCATTCACGTGGACTTTTCGCAGAGCGTGTCGAAGCTATCAGACTCGTGGAGAACAGCAACGAACGCCAAACGATCTAGCCAAAGGGGCGGATTTGGGGGCATATCTAACCTCGAGAAACGACGCCAGTACCGCGCAGCAGAAGCGGGAGATCGTCGAAGCAAGTATGGAATGGTTTTTGACAAGGACGAGATACAGAGCAAGGAGTCTTCCCGTCCCTCAAAGTCTCGCCGAACGGATCGGTCTCGAAGTCGCAGCCGGAGTCGAAGCCCTCCGAGGTATACGCATCGCGACAGATCCCCCAGACGGCGCGATGGGTATGACAGGGGGCCACGGCAGGACAGGGAAAGGTGCAGGAGCCCTCGCCCAAGACATGCTGAACGAGACTATGGCCGTCCACAGAGACGGCGGTGAAGGTAGATATCTAACTTCGCTCTACTATTTACGCCGCGGACGAGGATTGTGCCTAGCCTCCTGCACTTGCTCTCGCACCATGAACTAACTCCGCTGCCCAACGTGTCAGTCCAACCCCTGCACCCCGTATATAGGTAGGGCCTCTTAACCTGTGAGAGAATGGAAAACTATCTACGGAGTACCTGGAAATGATGAGAGCCTTCTTCCAAGTGGGAAATGGAACCGCTTACCTAAGTGGAATGTCACATGTTATGTTCAGGGCCCAGAACCAGGCGGGATTCGGGTACCTCAGTTAGGTACTCTGACGCGCAAGATGGCTAAAAGGCATTTAATGTTGTTGTTATTGTCAATAATATTAATTGCTAACGAATGTGTGTACTTATGTAGGGGATTTGTAAAATAATATAGTTTCATCACAGTTGCAGGCATACGCTTGGGGTGCTGGCAGGTGGGGAGGAGACAAGTAACTCCCTGGCGTAGTTAGTGGGATCCAGTGGCAGGAGAAACCTACCAATCTTCAGCAGCGGATCGGACACAGCCTGCACAGCGAGAGGAGCTGTGGGAAGTTTGAAGCAGCAGTCCCCTAGCCCAATCTTACCCAACTAACGAAACCAACTGAGACATCCCTCGTCACCCTTCGAAGGTTCCTGGGTACATGTATGATTATTAGGTGTTGTTAAATATATACCAGACACCGCCCCTCACCTCCGCCCACTACCATCTACCCGCCTACCATCGACAGGTTTAGCCCTCGAGACACACCACAGACTCGCATATAACACACACGCAATGGCTGCTGCCGTACGAGATACTGTTACCAATCTAATTGGCAAGATAGCGGGCATGGGAGTCCAGGACGCCCCGCCACGCCAGCCCTCCGCCGAAGAGGTCGCGGAGCTCAAGAAGAAGTACGAGCAGGCAAAGCAAGGACAAGTGTTTGCCCGCTTCGACTCCCTCACCTCCAACGAGCAGGCCCAGCTCTTCCACCAGCTTTCCTCCTTTGACCCCGATCACATTAACAAGCTCGTCAACCGGGCGAACGCAGACTCTGCGAGCGCACTGAGCAGCAGTGAACCCAAGGCCCTTGAGCCTCTGCCTGAGAGTTCGACTGCGTCGATACTTGACTCCGACCCAAAGGACCTAGAACGATGGTACAGCGAGGGACTAAAGCTCATCGGCGAGAACAAAGTTGCCGTTGTGCTCATGGCTGGTGGTCAGGGAACAAGACTTGGGAGCTCTGACCCCAAGGGATGCTTCGACATCGGTCTCCCCAGTGGGAAGTCACTGTTCCAGATCCAGGCTGAGCGTATTGCTAAGCTACAGTCGTTGGCTGCTGGGGAGTCAAGTAAGGAGAATATCGTTGTGCCCTGGTACATCATGACTAGCGGGCCAACCAGACAGGCAACTGAGAAGTTCTTTACCGACAACAACTACTTTGGTCTCTGCAAGGAGAATGTTATGATCTTTAACCAAGGCGTGTTACCCTGTATCTCCAATGATGGAGAGATTCTCCTCGAGAGTGCTTCAAAGGTGTGTCATATTGTTGTACCTTTTCATACAAGCATAAGCTTACCCGGGCTCCTATAGGTTGCAGTTGCCCCTGATGGAAACGGAGGTATCTACCAGGCTCTTGTCAACTCTGGCGTCCGGGATGACATGAAGAAGCGCGGAATTGAACACATACACGCCTACTGTGTAGACAACTGCCTTGTCAAGGTCGCTGACCCCACTTTCATTGGTTTTGCTGCATCCAAAAAAGTTGACATTGCCACCAAAGTTGTGCGGAAGCGCAATGCTACTGAGTCTGTTGGCCTGATTGTCCTCAGCAATGGCAAGCCAGGCGTCGTAGAATACTCTGAGATCGACGAAGCAACGGCAAATGCCATTGATCCCAAGCAGGCCGGCGTCCTCAAGTTCAGGGCAGCCAACATCGTTAACCACTATTACTCCTTTAGCTTCTTTGAGTCGATTGAGAAATGGTCCTCCGATCTACCACACCACATCGCCCGCAAAAAGATACCCTTCTATGATACCAAGACCGGTGCTACCGTTAAGCCTGAGTCTCCCAACGGAATCAAGCTTGAACAATTCGTCTTTGATGTCTTTCCCTTTATCCCGCTTGAGAAGTTCGCTGCCATTGAGGTCAAGAGAGAAGACGAGTTCTCTCCTCTCAAGAATGCAAGAGGCAGCAAGGACGATAACCCAGACACCAGTAAGAAGGACATCATGCAGCAGGGCCTACGTTGGATCAAGGCTGCTGGGGCTGTAGTCAGCGAAGAGCACGCCAGCCTCGGCATCGAAGTGTCTCCTTCCATCAGCTACGTATGTCATTCACCCCATTTTATACATCCACCCTTGAATTCCCTCCTGCACCAGCTAACTTTTGGGTTATTTAGGGCGGTGAGGGCCTGGCTTTCCTCAAAGGTCGTACCATCAGTACTCCTGCACTAATTGAGACAGAAGGCGACAAGGCATAGTTCGCTTGATCTATGGCTAGAGTAATACTTGCCCTGACTGAACCCCATTTTCCGTTGACTGGGCGTCTAATACAAACACACAAATAAAAATATGATTGTTTCTAGAGGAGTGCAAAATAAATCGTGGTAGTGCAGATATATACATCCTGGCGGATAGCATCCGTTCAGCTATGCTCTTAAAAATCCAAGCTTATCGTCTACCTCCCTAATCGTCGCATCTCAATATTAAGGTTACTCATCGACCCAACCGATGACTTCATGATGGATCCATTCGGTGGAGCCACCAAGAATGATTACTAATGGGTCACATGATTTATGACAGGCTTTGGACAGTCTAACCATTTAGGGGAAGGCGTGGAGTTCCTCACGTTTTTTTTTTTTTTTTTTTTTTTTTGCTTCTTTTCTCGCTTCTTCGCCTTCAGCTTGCTTGCTGGTTGAAACTGCTGGAACGCAAACACAAGTCGAGGACGAAGACGGGTACGCCAATTGTGGTTGGAGGGCTTGAAGCAGCTGACGAAGAAGAGCTGAGGATCGTGTGTTAGGAATTCTGCGAAGGACCAAGAAGTGAAGAGCTGTGAGCAATCCTTGACGTCTTTTCGTCTCGAAGTTCCTTAGTTGTTGCTTTTTAGTCCAAGCTTGGGGGGATGTCACTTTTGGCGACTCTTGCGGGACTATTATGTTTGCTTGACGGAATGATGATAGACCTCATGGGCCTGACTGTTGATATGAATTACCTCTAGATTTTGCCTCAGGTCTATTCGGTCGGCGGTTACGAGGCTTTCAGGAGGGGGATTGTTATCATTATTTATTGGAAAGTGAGTGCACTTTCCGGGTTTTGAAGATAATCTTCACGAGCCGAACGTTCCTTCACGCCCAAAATGAACCTTCCACCACGTATCATCCCTACCTCTAGCTACCGATATACTTATACATTCTCGCGCAACCCATTCGCTTGCTTGGTCGATAGCTGGAGCTTGCATTTCCGCAGCTCTAACGGTGTTTCTAGGATGCTATGGTCTCGACGTGCGGTGCTACAAATGTGGCATATGGGTCACTACCTGGTCGTTCGATAAGATCGCACTGTCTTTAACTCCTTCGCAAGTACACAGCCATTAACTGGTAATCGATAGAGGTCTGCTCCTCTTCTGAGCGCCTCTGCTACATTCTGTGAGTTTACGTTTATCCGATATAGTGTATACTTCTTATAGCTGCTCCAGATGGCTAATATGCTGGATGTCCTTTCACCCTTGTAGGCAAGCAACCCGGTTGGTTCTGAACACGGTGCGACACCTTCGGCCTTTCACCTTTTCTGACAGGATGTCTCTAGGACACGAGTCCAATGGTTGCCCGCGGCCCCGAACGACAGAAAGTAAGCACCTCCATTCCAACCTTACTCGACCTGACATGCCAGTGAAAATAGATAAAACAAAATATAAAAGGCCAGCTTCTAATGTACTGCAGCGAAACAATGTTATCATTGTCAGGGTCTAGGTCATGTCCAGGCCGACTGTCCTACCCTTCGTTTGAATGGCGGCGCCTCTAATGCCCGATGCTATAGCTGCAATCTGCCTGGACATTTAGCTGTGAGTTACAAGCTCAAAAACTTGTCCGCGTGCTGTTATTCTAAACATCGTTCATAGCGAAACTGCCCGTCCGGCGGCATACAGCAGCAGAACCCTCAAGCTGTAAGGAATGCAGGTTCAACCCGCGGAGGGTTCAATGCGGGTTTCCGAGGCGGGCCCGCAGGGTATCCCAGAGCTGCAACATGCTACAAATGCGGTGGCCCGAACCATTTTGCACGAGATTGCCAAGCCCAGGCTATGAAGTGCTATGCTTGTGGAAAGCTGGTGCGTCCTATATGCCCCATAGCTATATATCCATCTTTTACAAGAACTAAACAAGTGATTTTCCAGGGTCATATCTCCCGCGACTGCACTGCACCTAACGGTGGGCCACTAAGTTCTGTTGGGAAGGTCTGCTACAAATGCTCTCAAGCAGGCCACATTTCCCGCGACTGTCCTACCAACAACCCAGAAATAAAGGTGCCACCTACTGTTACTACTGAGCCCACATCAACAACACTTATTCCGGATGTGGAGGTTCCCGTGGAGGCTCCAGCCATCACAGCTGGGACCGTTAATTCTACTACCACGGCCTAAAATGGACTGCAGTGGTAACTAGACATAAAAGAGCAAGGGTTGAGTTAGCCCGGGAAAAATCTACTCTCTCCTTAAGCTCCATTATTATGTTTCACGTTTGGTTATATGACACCCTCTTTAATGGTTCTATGCCCCCCCTTTGGATCTCCCAGCCGCTCTCTTTTTTGCCCCTTTCCGAATACGTTGAGCTTCGCCTTTTTCCTCCCAATTATTGTTCCCATTTTATTTCCCCCTATCCCTATCCCACTCCTTTCCTTTCTTATCATCTATACGACCAAACAAAAGTTTCACGACGCCCTGGATTCTATGACTGGATTTACTCTCATACTCACAGAAAGCGAGGCACGAAACACACACACACATACACACTTAATGAATGGCGTCATTTGTTTGTCAAGGTATTCGCGGTTTTATGTTACGTGCTGTTAGGTAGGAAGCTGGAAATGGACCCGAACCAGGAACTCATTCCTTTCTGGTCGAAGAATAGTGGAAACGGAGGTGAGCAACCAATATGGAGCGGCTAGCAAGCAAAGGCGGCATACTGGCTTCAAGGATGTTCTGAGAATTTTCCTGGCGGCTGAACTTGACTTCTTCACATTTTTCGACAACAAAAAAACAATGGTTTTACCTGGCGCGGCAAGCTCATTCACTTTTCGTTTCCATTTCATATGCATAGGTTTTGGTTTCGTCTCATTTACTTATTACTATGGTCCGCGCTTGTGACATACTCCCGGCCTTATATTGGAAATTTTATTAGCTCATTCTTCTATCCCTACATACTATGTGCCATATTCTGCTCAAAATCCATGTCGTATATGTATTATTACTATCGTCGAAGGGGCTAAATAGGTCATCCACGCTGTTACCGATGGGTTTCATTTCATTTAAAGTGTCCAGTATATTCAGCTTCCGTCAGTCTTCGTGGGACTACATCACCTTGTCCGGGTTTTTCCATGGGATGTCGTCCGAATATCCTGATTTGGGATGGCGGTGACCGCGTCCCTCTCGCCCCTCACGAGATGAACTTCTCAGGCCAAGCACCTGCGTTCCTGTCCTTTCTACGCGACATCTATCAAGTACATCAAGCTGCATCAAGCTATATTCGAGTGATAAGCGCGTATTACTCCGAATCATTAGAAGTGCAATAGCAATATGCCAGCATCAACAGCCAGTGACAACGGAGACGAGGACGTAAGTGGCTCGTTCTTGCGTGCTCACACCGCGGTCCCTAACAAGTTACGTGCACAGGACTTCATTGTTGATATCGACGGTATCCAAGCCCATGGTATGACGGCCTGTCCATGTTAGAGGAGAACAAACTGACGCGGAAAAAGGCGTGGGAGCGGCTGATATCACCAAGCTGAAGCTCAACGGTTTCTACACTGTTGCGGTAGATTACCCCCCTTGACGCTCCGAGCATCAACTGTCGAAACTAACTAGGAACAATATCTCTCCAGTCTGTCCATGGAGCCACACGCAAGACGCTGCTGAAAATCAAGGGATTCAGCGAAGTGAAAGTCGAGAAGATCAAGGAAGCCATTCAAAAGTGTCAGGTATGAAAAAGTGGCCTCTTTAAGTATGCTGTATTATGATAGGTTCTAAATGGCAGCACGGTAGCCCTCTGCCTCTGGATTCATTACTGCCATGGAGCTTGGCCATCAGCGAAAGAGGGTAGTTAAGATTTCAACAGGCAGCAAACAATTTGACACCATACTAGGAGGGTATCAGCCATACTTCTCTTATGAAATAAAGAAGGAGCCAAAAAAAACCCCGAAACTAACGGTTCAGTAGGGGATTCCAAAGCATGAGCATCAGTGAAGTATACGGAGAGTTCCGGTGCGGCAAAACGCAGCTGTCACATACGATGTCCGTGATCGCGCAGCTGCCCAAGGATCTGGGTGGTGCAGAAGGCAAGGCAGCCTACATTGATACAGAAGGCACCTTTCGACCAGAGCGAATTGCCCAGATTGCGGAACGGTTTGGCGTCGACCCGGACTCAGCACTGGAAAACATATCATATGCTCGAGCGCTGAACAGTGAGCACCAGCTAGAGCTGCTTAACACGCTAGCCAAGGAGTTTGCTAGCGGCGAGTACCGCCTGCTTATCATTGACAGTATCATGAACTGTTTCCGGGTGGACTACTGTGGGCGAGGAGAGCTTGCAGACCGCCAGCAGAAACTGAACCAGTTCCTGATGAAGCTGGCTCATATGGCAGAGGGTATGTAGGGCCGAAGGTGAAGATGAAAATGAAAATTAGTGAAAGCCAGCTAACTTCAAATATAAGAGTTCAATGTCTGTGTCTTGATGGTGAGAGCAAGAGTAGACCCGTCAAGAAGGCCAGTTATACTTCAGCGCCCCGGACTAACCCGTGCATTTAACTATAGACGAACCAAGTGCAGAGTGACCCGGGCGCAAGCGCTCTGTTTGCAGGTGCCGACGGGAGGAAGCCTGTCGGTGGCCACATCCTGGCGCACGCGTCAACGACCCGAGTACTGCTGCGCAAGGGCCGGGGAGATGAGCGAGTCGCAAAGATCCAGGATTCCCCAGGTGAGTATCCAGTCTCATAGTTGATTGAAAGGGGACCAACCTGAGCGAGTATCTGAGGGGTATATATACTGATAGCAAGGCAGACTGCCCTGAGCGCGAGGCGACATATGTGATCACCAACGGCGGCATCAACGACCCTGAGAAGGTGTAAATTATGTGAGCTGTGTAGCAACGGCGGTTGATGTTTGATGTTGTTGATATTACTTCGCCGGTTTAAGCGATGGATGGAAATGGAAAGTCTCGTCGGTGACCCACCGCGTAACTAAAGCTGCCAATCACAACCGTCGAGTTCGTGAGTTATTTTAAGTTAGTTATCGATATATAACTATGTGTATAAAAAAAAAAAAAAAAAAAAAAAACTAAAGCTGCTCTGCAGAAACAAAAAAACTTGCAAGATACCAACAATGAATACCGTCACCACCATATCGCTACTCAATTAACGAAGAAAAATAAAAGTGAGATGATGACGAGCGTGGGAGGATACAGTGTACTGCCAGTACTGTTACCCAACGGCAGCAGTAGGGAGGAGAGCGAGGTCACGCACTGCCTGTACGTCCAAGCGCATGCACCACGACAGCCGGACGCCGACTCTGGACGGTCACTGTTCGTGGTGAATGTGCCAGTGACGAGCACAGAGACGCACTTCCGACACCTCTTTGGCACGCAGATCGGCAGCGGCCGGGTTGAGCGAGTCCAATTCCAGCATGATGAAGCCAGCCGGCGCCCAGGGCCCAAGGAGAGCAGCACCAACACAGAGGTGACCATGAACAAGAAGAGGAAGAGAGGCGAAGAGGAGAGTGCGGAGGAGTACGTGAGCCGCCTTTCGACGATCAAACTGCCTGGGGCCTGGGACCGACCGTTGCGGCCGAGCGGCTCGCATGCAGTCGTGACCTTTGTCGACCGGCCGAGCATGGAAGCCAGTCTGAAGGCGATAAACAAGCGGAAGAAGTCAAGCAAGAAGACGACGATAATATGGGGACACAACTTGGAAGAAGAAACAGCGGAAGACAATGGCAACAACAACAACAACAACAAGAGCAGCAAGAAAGGGTTGTGTCCTCTGGGCTCGGCGCGGTACAACAGACATGCGCAGCTTCGATACCCCAGCCGCAGCGAGCTGTTGAAGAGCGTGAACGAGTACATGAGCGTGCTGAGCAAGCTGGAAGAGGCGCGCGAACAGGAGGCCCGACGCCGGGGCAACGTGGTGGACGAAGACGGCTTTATCACCGTGACGCGGGGTCCGAAGAGGGCGGTGGATGCTGGACGGGAGGAAGAGATGCACGAGTTAGTTGCCCGGCAGCGGGAGAAGAGCTTAGGGCTGGAGGACTTTTACCGGTTCCAGATGCGGGAGGAGCGCAAGGAGAGGCAGGGCGAGCTTCTGCGGCGCTTTGAGGAGGACAAGCGGCGAGTCGAGGAGATGAAGAGACGACGGGGGAGAGTAATAGTAAGTATACGCCTGTATATTTATATGCCAATGGCGATGTCTTTGAGGCTCGATCCATCTGCTAACTGCTGCCAGCCCGAGGAGTGATGTAAGTCCTGAGCTCTATAACTAGTTATCCCGCCGCTTAACCGCTTCTTTTTTGCATGATGAGCATGCTGGGGGCCAGAGGAGCACCTCGGTGCCATGTCTTCACACCCAGCCATCTAACCTATCTTCTCGTCTTCTCTGATATCTTTTTGTCTCCTTTCCTCGTCGTCTTCGTCTTTCGTCTTTCGTCTTTCGTCTTTCGTCTTCCTCCATCGCTAACCCAACCCACTGCCTCGGTTGTCTTAGTCATCATTACATCACCACCACTACTAACCACCCTTGCTCGTCTGCTTTGTCTCTACATCGACCGGTTCTATATATCTTTCTACATCTTCTTGACTCTGCAAGGCTGCTCTCCATCTAGCAGTTATCATTACCATGTCTGTATAAAAGGGGGAGAATAAAAAAAAAAAGGGAAAAAAAAAAAAAAAGAAAGGGGGCAGTAAAGAGCCTGGGAATGGTCAACCTGCCGCAGCAGCGCCAGCACGCCGTCCGCCCCGGCTCGAGCAAGGAGGCCAACCTGCTTGCCTGGGTCGAGGCGGCGGTCCTGCGCATCAACCGGCGCCATGCAAAGAAGTTCTCTGGAATGCAGACCAACCGTGACCCAACCAGGCAACGAGAGATAGAAGCAGCCGACGGTGACGATGACGGCGAGAGCGTGCCGGGCTACGAGTCCTTTGGCGAAGTGGCGGCCGACATCGAGCGCGTCCTCGACGTCCTCTGGGTCAGCAACACCCGTAAGCACCCCTACAATAAAACATAGTTACACATCTATATCTATATCTATATCTATATCTATATATATATACATATATATATAGTTATATGTATGTACATCAGAATCAGGTCTAACAGGCTAAAAGCAAGCATCCAGGTGCCGTACATGATCACGCTGGCCGGTCTGGTCGACAGCTACCTGCGCGACTTCAGCTGGCAGGCCCGGCGCACCTTTGCGCTGCTGGACAAGCTGGACGCGATGCTGGCAGCTCTCCTGGCCGCCGACGAGGGCGAGGGTGAGGGCGAGGGCGAGGGCGGACGGAAGCGGGTTAGCCTGACGGAGCGCGTGAGGATCAAGAGCCTGGTCGAGGGGACGCGGGTGACCGTCTTTGACGTCAGAGACGAGGCAGCAGAAGCCGATGATGACGACGAGGAGGAGGACTTTGCAGCAGCATCAGCAGCGCCGGGCGACGAGGAGCAGGCAGTCGGCCGCTGGGCGATGGCGGCTGCGCGAGTCTACGAGAGGTCGCTGTCTCGTCTGTAGCCCTGGCTGGCTGGCTGGCTGGCTGGCTGGCTGTACCTGCGTAGTTGCCAGACACTGAAGATCAAAGTAACTCGCTCATCCCGATGTCTGGTACGGCCATCGTCATAGCCAGAAAAACTAAGGCAGCGCCGTCTTACTTTTGCCTACCTACTCCTAGTTAGCCGAAGAACAAAGTCTGGTTCTCCCTATTAGTTAGTTATTATTATTATTTTTTGGTTTTTCTTCTTCCAGCTTAACTTAGTCTCGCACTTCTAGTCTTCTTCTTCTTCTTCTTCTTCTTCTTTTTCACCCTTTTTCTTCTCTCTCTCTCTCCTTCTTCTCCTTCTGCTGTCATCGCCTGCAACTTCTTTTGCATCTCCTCGCCGTCGTGCTTCTTCTTCTTCCTTACGTCGCCGTCTGGAGTTGGTTCGCTTCGTCGCTTCTTCTCTTTTTCTCTTCTTCTTCCTTTCTTCCCCCCTTTTCTTCTTCCTCTTCCCATCTTCTACTTCTTCATCATCATCTTCTTCTTCTTCTTCTACTTCCTCGTCTTGCTTGCTTCGGTGAGTGTAGTCAAATCTCCGCCGGCCTTCCACCACCACCACCACTACTATAACTACTATAACTAGTTAACTAGCCCGTCGCCTCGTCCTGCGCCTTTCCCCTCCCCCTCCATCCCTCTCCATCTCTCCATCACTCGCTTCACTGCGCTCTCTCTCTCTCTCTCTCTCTCTCTCTCTCTCTCTCTTCTCTCTC
>DS995770.1:96740-138665 GCA_000151175.1 Trichophyton equinum CBS 127.97 | reverse complement strand
TATATCCCTGCTTAAGAATATAAGTAGAGAGAGGGGAAAACGCCGCCCCCTAGGCCTAAACTAGTTAATGGTGAGGAAGAATAGCTTATAGATAAAATCTTGGAAAAGAAAGTTAATAAGAATAGCAAAGTGCTTGGATATCGAGTCCGCTAGAAAGGCTGGGGCCCCTTAGAGGATACCCTAGAACCTTTGGAATATATTCAAGATACTAAAGTATTTGAGATATTCTAAGAAAAGGAAGTAGAAAGAATAACGAAAGCTCCTACTCGTAAAAAGTGAAGATAATAAAAGACTAAGTAAACTATCCTTATCTATATTCTTATATATAATTAACTTAAAAATACTAATTTAATCTTTTAGAGTAATATTCTTCTTAAATTTTTATAGATTTCTGAGCAAAACGGTCCGAAAATCAGAGAACTTCAATTAAAAATAAGTTAAAAAAGCCCGAAATAGGGACGTATCGTTATATATCGTGACACACGAATAATCATAATTAATCAAACCCTATCTATTCCCACGGATATAGTTTTCGGGACGGATTTATAAATAATAAAGGAACCAAGAAGCTTAATAGAGCTAGGACCATTTAGTAAAACGGCCCTATATCTACTGAAAATAACTTAAAAGGTCCTAGAAAAGAAAAAGGGGAATATATATAGAATTAATATATAAGAGATCAGAATTTTCGTCAATTTTTAAACCTATTCTTAGAGATTCTATTTAAAAAGAGAATTCCCACACAAGGATTCTAATACCCCCTATCAAGGAATTTCGACCTATATATTATAATATATGGCTCTATCACGAATAACTAGCTAATATATAAGAGGAATAGGGGAGATATTCTATATTCTATCTATCAAATAAGCTCTTTCTATTTATATTTTTTCCCTAGAAAGAAAGGGTTTTTGATGGTTTTACTAAGGCAGGAGATAAGATAGGGATAGAAGACTTAAAAGGGATTAGAAAAGAAGAAATCTGGACTCTATTTAACTAAATAACCAGCTATTAAAATATCATTCTGGCTCAAATTCTTGGAGATAAAATTTTGAAAATAAAGGAAAACCACTCGATTAGAAAGCTTATCCCTACGCACTAAAGTGCGACTTATAGTCTAATTATTAGAAAAGACTAGCCCACGGTACTAGTTAATCTAGTATAGATAAGTATCTTCTTACTCTAGCCTCTTAACCTCCTTAATAGTCTCGTAACTAGACTATAATAATATATTTTGTTTAAAAAATATAGTGAATTTAGTATTATTTTATAGATATCTAGGGGGAGTAGAATACTTATACCCCTATACTAAACCCACAATCTATCTAGTATAAGCTATCCCTCCGACCTATACGGCCTCGGACTATATCTCCTATACTAGCTCTATAATTTTATTATAGAGCCCCTTAAGCTCCGTAATTATAGTAGGGGCCACAGACTACCCCGCTCCACGCAGACTAAAGATAGCTATCCTAAGATAGATAAAACGGCAGACATCTAGTATTTTATTAAGCTAAAATACCTATTAGTAGAACTATTTTACTTAAAATTATAAGGAATTTTTAGTTTTTTATTTCTAAATTTCAACTTACTGGCTTATAGTGGTAGCTAGCTTGATAGTAATTACTATATATTCCCCTAGTACCTCCCAGAATATATAGTATATCTCTCTAGCTTAATCGACTAAAGCACCGTTTATATAGCACTCTCCTAAAAAGATATCCCTATTAGTAAATTCCTAATAATTAAATATACCTAATAATATATTAAATTAATCATATATTATCGCGAATATATTCAATATCCTAGCTAATCCTGCGGTAAAATAAAGGGTATTTCTTAGGAAAATTAACCAAATAATAGAAAAGTCTAGGGGAATTTAAGTAAAATAGTCCGAAAATCAGGGTATTAAAAAGTCAAAGGATATTAACTTAGAAAAGGGTATTGAATTTATAAAATATCTCAATATTTTATAATATATACTAGATAGTCTCTCTAGTATAAGAGCGGAGGTCTAATAATATTATTAAGAAGGAGCAAAAGGCTCAACTTCTAATAAAAAAGTGAGAAAAAGGAAGTAAAGGCTCAACCTAGGGTATTGATTAATTTTTTGGGAGCTAGATAGCTCAACCAAGGAATTTAAACCTATAGAACTTTCACTAAAAAGAAGAAGGAGAAGGCAGGGGGCTATCAGTAAGGGGGGCTAGCAAGAAGTCTCTATGAGAAAGGACTAATAGCTTAAAAGAAGAAGAAGAAAAGGAAAGAAGAAGAAGAAAGAAGTGGGAAAGGAAGGCCTTTATATATCCTACTCTATCTGGATAAGTTATTAGATTATCTAGAAAGATAATGCGTCAACGACACGCGTTTTTTCTAGTATCTATTAAGTAAATTCATTAATAGATTTAAATCTGATAAGAATCTTTAATAATTGATGCTGAGGACAGCACCCAGAGAAGGGGGAGGCAACTGTGATGCCAGATCACGTGATAGGTCACGTGCCTGCCTGCTAAGGCACCCACGTGACTCCCCTATACTTAAGAAACCAAAACACTAATCCTTTTATAAGAAAATCAGTAATTAGCTCACTATTAATCCATCCTATACGTTCGCCATTTGCTCGTCTATAGTCTCGCAGTATCTTTAGCCCACAAGCCTCACATAAAGCTAGAAGGAATTAAGATAGAGTAGAATAGGATAATTACTATTACCTAGTAGTTAACGCCTAAATTAGTAAAAGAAGTATAATCTTTTTTAGAGTTTATTAACTTTTATAGGTATTTTATCTATATTATTATTATTATTATTCTTCATTATACTCCTATGCAGTCAAGGACTATGAGGAGTTCACTACCTAAAATAACCAAAACTTAGCTAATCCGTGACTAAATTTAAATATAGCAGGTGCAGGTACAATTTATCCTCAAAGATAAGAAATTTAGATATATTAATCTAGCCTCTTTAAAGAGAACTAAATAGTTTTAAATTTTAAAGGAAAGAAAGTAAATAAAAGTAAATCCCTAAAGGGATAGATAGATAAAGAAAGAAAATTAAAAAGTGTAAGTTAAATAGAAAAGAAATAAGTAAAGAATATCTTTAGAGTCTTTTAACTCTTATTTTCTCCTAGAAGCCACTTTCTAGTAGCTATCTTTATTTCTATTAAATAGCTTAGAAGCTATTATTTCCCTTTCTCTATTTAAAAGATATATTTTAGATTCTATTCTCGAATCTTCTTTTCTCTTTTTAACCGTTCCCTAGGCTCTTTATAGCTAGAGCAGAGAAGTAAAAGATGTGCTAGGGTCTCCTTCTGATTTCCCTCACAGGCCTAATAGGCTTGAGAGTTATATCTAGGGAGTCTTCTTAGGTAGGATCTAAAGTATCCATGACCTAGTTTAAGCTAACTTCTAGTTGATCAAAGCTTCTTAGGCTAGTTATCTTTAGAAGGTTACTACTTAGGGGTAGTTTGAAAGGGGAGATAGTCTTTTCCTAGGCCTTGTTTCCTCTTTTCTTCTAGATCTTGATTCTATTCCTCTAGGGCTATTTCCTTAATACGCCTCTTAATAGTTGCTAAAGAGGTATATTTATTCTTAAGAATATCCCTAGAGTCTCTAGATCTAGCCCCTAACTTAGTAGTAAAGTCTGCTTTTTCATTACCTAGAATATTCTAGTAAGCTAGAACCTAGACTATCTTTATCTGATAGTCTCTATCTTTTAGCTCTTTAGCTATTCTTCTAATTCTAGAGATATACCTCTTACTACCTTCTAGGTATGATTTCTATAGTCTCTGGATAGCGGCCTAACTATCTATAAATACCTAGAACTCTTTCTTAGAAGAGTAAATAAAGAGTGGATTTATTAAAGAAGAGCTCTTCTTAATAGCTTTTAAGCCTTTAATAAAGGCTTGTTTAATAGTAAAAAGTTTAGTATTAAAGACTTCTAAGTTAGTTCCTAGACCCTAGGATCTGTAGCTTGAGGTTCTAAAGTTATAGATCCCTGCCCCTAAATATCCTAAGTCTAGCTTTGAGCTATTAGAGTAGTAAATAATACTATCTTTATTCTTTAGAACCTCCTTAAGTAGGTCTATATACTCTTTTTTTACTATCTCTTTACTAAATTGACTAATTTTAAAGTCTATTAGAGATTCTAGACTTTGAGATCAAGGCTTAATCTAGTTCTGATTAACTACCTCAATCTTAGAATTTAATAGAAGGCTAGCTATCTTAGAGGTAATTCTAAATAGCTAGGAAGGTTCTAATTTCTTCTTTTGCCCTTCTATATATTCTATTTTAGACTAATTATAGTATTTTAACCAATCTAGATCAATTCCTAAATCCCTTTCTAGGGGAAAGGATTTTAATACCCTAGCCCTAATAGGATAATTATCCTGTAGTTTGACTATTCTTAGGGCGTAGTTTCGGCAGATTCTATCTAATCTAACCTTTATTGGTGGAATAGACGCTTCTATTTCTATAGTATATATAGGAGAGGTTCTAAAAGCCCCTAGAATTTTTCTTAGAGCTTTATTCTAAAGTACCCTATATTTCTCTAGAAGGTCTTTCTAATCTCTCTACTGGATAGGGACCCCGTAGTCCGCTATAGAGGTAATACAGGCTATATAGAGCTATCTTATAGCTTAAAAGGATAAGCCTCTTTCTATATTAGAAAGCCTAGATATTTGATTTAGGACTTTCTTAGTAGCTAGAAGCTTTATCTCCACATACTTTTTAAAGGTTAGGTTATTATCAAAGAATACTCCTAACCACCTAACTAATTTCTTAGGCTTAATATTTAGGCTCTTCCCTTCTATATCTATAGATATCGAATCCTGATCCTCATCTATATTTCTATAGAAGTAGATAAATTCAGTCTTATCAATATCTATCTGAATAAGAAGTTCTTTTTACCTTCTTAAGATAATCTCTAGAGCTTTCTTAAGTCTCCTAGAGTTTTCTTTCTTTGATTTTGAGCTTATAATTAAGCTAATATTATTAGCGTAGCTAGGTAGTCTTATATCTCTTAGTTTTTCGTGATCTTTAAATAGATTTCTAATATAGATTATAAAAAGAATAGGTAATATAGGAGAGCCTTGTGGTATTTCTATCTCTATATCTCTTTTATCTTAAACTTCTCCGTCAAAGGCTAGCTAAATAGTTCTTTTAGATATAAAGGTAGATATCTAGAGAATAAGAGATTTAGGAAGGCCTAGTTCTTGATAGACCTTTATTAATTAATTTAGAGAAATATAATTAAATGCTCTCTTAATATTAATAAAAAGAGAAGAGGTAACTAGTTTTCTTTTCTTTGCTAGTTAAATATTATAGGTAAGACTTATAGCAGTATCTATAGCTGAAAACTACTTTCTTCCCCCTAGCTAATTAAAGTAAAGAAGGTCTTTACTAGAAGCTAGGAAGCCTAGCCTAGTAGCTATTATTTTCTCTAAGACCTTCCCTAGATAGTTTAATAGAGAGATAACCCTATAGGACTTAGGGATAGTTGAATCTCTATTAGGCTTAGGAAGAATAGCCCCTATTACCTCTCTCTAGCATTCTAGGTGAAACCTATTTTGAAATAGTACTCGGTAAAGCCTAAAGAATCTCTTTTCTAATATAGGGAAAACCTTTTGAATTATTAGAAAAGATATTCTATTAGAACCTGGAGCTTTCCTAGGAGAGCTTATAAAAATAGCTTCTTTAAGCTTATCTTTAGTAAGTTCTGGCCACTCCTATTCTTTCTCCTAATAGGCTAGGTAGTCTATGGTTTCCGATCTAGGTAGTGATTTAAAAAGAACCTCTATAAAGGCTTCACATTTTTCTTAAAAAGAAGTAGCTTTAGCCTCTAGATTATCTCTACCCTTATAGGTTAAGATAGGGAGCTTCTGTAGTCTTCTTTTCTTAGTATAATTAAGGGCTAGGAAGATATCCTTCCCTTTAGCCTCTTCTAGAAAGTTATTCTAGCAGGTTTGTTTTACATTCTTAACTTCCTTAAAGTAGCTATTTCTAACTTCCTTATATTATTTTAAGGTAGTTAGGCCTTCCTTATATCTAGAGCTAGCCTTTTTTATATTCTTTCGGAGTTCTTTAAAATCTTTAGTCTACTAGGGCTTTGATCTTTCTGATATTCTTTTTTTAGGGATTATATCTTCTATAGTTCTAGTTAGGAGTCCTTGTATTTACTTAGCTTCCTTCTCTAGTTCTATATTAGAATATCTCTCCCTATCCTCTTTTAGGTAAGATCTAAATAGATCTTTCTCTTGATTTTATTCTAGTTTCTCTAGAAATTTTTCCTAGTCTACATTTTGTGGATTTAGTTGATTAGAATATATAGGGTTCTCTACTAGATTAGAACTATTAGTTTCTAGATAGAAGTAGATAACTTCATGATCTGATCCAGATTCTAAGGAATCCTCTATTCACCACCTAAATAGCTTCTCTAGAAGTGATTAAGATAAATAGGTTAAATCAATAATTAATAGATTCTCTATTAATTTTAGATATATTAGTCTATCTTACTTATTAATAACCTCTATATTATTTCTTTCTAGCTATAGTACTAGATTTTTAGCTCTTAAAGAGGTAGATATATTTGAATTCTAGAGTGGGTGGTGGGCATTCATATCTCCTCCTAATATACAGTTTTTAGAAGGAATAAAGTCTATTAGTTCCCTTTCTATTATTCTCCCTTCCTTAGGGCCTCCTAGTGGAAGTTCATTATAGATATTTAGAAGCTAAATATCTTTAACCTCTCTTTCTTTATCAGTGATATCTATAATTAGAAGATCCGGAGAGTTAACTATATCTAGTCTTAGATTAGCCTAGAATCTAGAGGCCTTCCTACTAAATATAGCTACCCTAGGCCTATATTCTCTATCTAATAGTAGAAGGCAATAATAGGATGGATGAGAGATTATATATTGATTATCAGAGCTTATCCAGGGTTCCTGAAATAGAATAAAATCAATCTTTTTATTAAAAGCTATATCTAAATAGGTATATATAGATATATCCTTTCGAGCCATATTATTTTGTAAAAAGCTTAATTTAGAAGAATTCTGATTATTAGTTATATTTTAATCCATTAACTAAATTTCAGAGGATTCTTGAGAGAGTGGAATCTCTACTACTTTAAGAACTAGCTTCTTTTTAGGAGTAGTAGGTCTAGAAGTAGAAAAACTAGTAGCTCTAGCTTCTCTAGCCTTTTCCTAATTTACTTCCTGATTCTTCTTATTAGAAGCAAAGCTAGGTTATTTTCTAGCAGACTCTTATTTTTAGTAAAAGGAGCACTTCTTATTATCTACTATATGTTTTTCTTTATAGTTAGTATATTTAGACTTAGAATAAGGATATTCTTTGCCTATAGTGCTATATATAGTATAAAAGTAGTATTTAGTTTCATATTCTAGAGTATAGATTCAGCATCTAGGAGTCTAAAAACATCTAGTAGAGGGGTGGCTATATATCTGATATCTATAGTATTAAACTTTAGCTCTAGATCTAGAGTTAGGGAGACTTTTTGATTTATCTACTCTATATCTTTCACTAGTTCTCTAGCTCTCTGCTATTAGAATAGGCCTAGGCTCTATTTTCTCTTTTAAAAAGAGAATAGTAGAGGCTCTAGAACCTATTTCTAGTTATTCTAATTTAGCTAACTATACTAGGGTCTTAGCTATAGAATTAGATAATTCCTCATTAAAGGTAGTAATTTCTTTTTCTAGTAGCTTAAGTCCTTATTCCCCTCTAAAGGGGGCTAGCTAAATCCTATAAACCACTAAATAGTGCTAATTTTTATCCTTTCTAGCTTCTATCTTTTCTTCTAAGGCGGGGTAGAATTTTAAGATAACTCTTTGCTAGATATTCTTCTTTTCTAGTAGAAAAGTAGCTAAAAAATCTAGTATTGTAGTTAGAAGAATATCTTTACCCTTAAAGGTTTTAGATACTAAAGCTAGAACTAGTTTTGAGATATTTTCAAGGCTTTTAAAGTCCTAATTAATTTAATCTTTAATATTTAGACCCTCTAGTCTAGTCAGATTCTGCTCTAGGGCTTTAATATAGAGTTTTCTAGAGGGGTTAGGGACTAGCTAATTTCTAGTTTTAGCTATAGTTAGTTTAATAGGTTTCTCTACTAATTTTGGCTCTTCTAGTTTCCCCTTCTTTACTATATTAGCATAGGTATCTACTACCTTCTTTTTCTACTTAGAAGATTGATTCTTTTCAAGCTCCAGAATTCTCTCTTCTAGGAGCTAGATTGAGGTTTTAGGTATAGGTACCTTTTTCTACTTATATTTAATAAGCTATTAGAATTGGCTCTTTTGATTTTCTAGAATCTCTAGAGCTTTTCTATCCTTTTTAGTTTCTAGCTCCTATTCTATTAATTTAATAATATTCTCTAGATTCTAACTATAAGTATTAGAGAGGGAGAAATTAAAGGCTTAGATTTTAGGGACTTTATCCTCCTTCTAATTCTTTACTTTAGAGGGAGAGTCCTCTAGGGCTCGTTTCTTTAATTGAGCTAGAACCCTTCTAGATTCTTTAGGCTTTCTTATTTTAGTCAAGATTTAGAAGGGGTTCCTAGATTCAAGTACTAGGGGGCTTTTTAAGCCCACTTCCTCTAGAGACTACTACTCTATTCCCTAGTAGTCTCTCTTCTAGCTAGTACTAGGTAAAGAGATAGGTTTTTTCCTAAGAAAGTTTACCTAGAACTTCGAAAAAGAAAACTTATTAAAGGAAGGAAGTAATTTAACTAGATATATCTCTTTTAAAATCGAGTATATAGCTCTCCTTCTTAGAGAAGTATATTCTAGTAGTAGTTTTTAAGGAGAACAATTAAATTAGAAAGTTTTTTATAGGGAAACCTATTTAAAACTACTAGAGAATATTCTTAATAGAGAAGTCTACCTTAAACTTCTAGAGTCTGACTTAGATATATCTAAAAAGGTATATAATCTAGAAGAGGGAAGAGAAGTAAGGGGAAAAGGTGTAGGTACTAACGTGCCTATTTTCTCTAAGAAGAATCCTAGGTAAAAGAGCTAATACTTTTTATATAGTAGTATTTAACTATTTTTACTTTTTTTTTTAAATAAAGAATTAGAAATCTAAAATAACTACTTTAGTTTATAATAAAGTAGAGGTCCCTATCGAAGTATTATAGAGGCCTCTAGCTAACTATAAGAAGATACTAGAATAGATAAAAGTTATTATATTAAACTTACTCTATCTAAATTCTAATATTTCTTTATAGAAAGCTATATTTAAATAACTTCTATTCTAGATTTCTAGATAGAAATAGATATTCTCTAAAGAAGTCTAAAGAGGTATATCTTTTCTAGAGCTAAATTTCTTTTCTAGAGTTATCTTGCAGGGACTTAGTGGCTTAGTTAAACCACAGGGTATTAAGTACTGATTTTAGCTAAGTTAGTGGTGGTAAAAATCACGTAAGAAAGGTAATTAGATAAGGGATTAGGTAAGAGATTAGGTAAGTGGTTAGGTAAGTGATTAGATAAGGGGGGTAGAAAGAAGAGAGAGAGAAGAAGGGGGAGTTACGTGGTAGAGCTTGGTAAGGAACACCCAAGTTAAGAGAAAATTTTTCCAGCACAAATACTACTTTTTAGGGTGGTATTCCTCGATAATAGGAGGGTTTTAGGCTCTAAAAAGCGATCAGATTGATGTGTTTAAGAAGTGCTTTAATTTGACCTACTTTTGGTCTTGTTTGACCAAAAATTGGTGGTGTTCTGCCATAAGATGCTCTTTCTAAATTTCTTTGATATTAGTATACGGATTAATACTAGTAGTAGTATCTTAAGTATAGGATCTAGACCCTTAGGGACTAGCGGGAGAGACTTCTAATAAGGAATTTCCTTATTAGTAGATTCCTTACCCTAAGTTAGTCCTTCTAGCTAGATCTCTAGTTTCTACCCTTCTAATTTATGAGTTAGAGCTTCTATCTACTCTTTTAGTGCTTTTACCTTCTTATATTAGTAGAGAGTCTTAATTCTATTTTTAAGATTATACTATTCTTATATTAAATAGTTATATTCTACCTAAGGGTCTTTATTTTTATTAAATTTTAGTAGATTTTAGTTATCGCGCGTTTCCTCGAGTAGAAGGGTGCTCTAAGTATTCTACTAAATATCTTTTATAATTATAGTAGATTTATTTTCTTAACTAAAGTTTATAGTACTAGTAATAGAATATCCTTAATATAAGAGTGATTAGAACTATAAAGCTAGGTAGCTATAGATACTATAATTACTAGAAAAGAGTAATTTAAGTATAAATATAGGTATAATATTACTAAAGAACTAATTACTAACTTCTAGAATAGAAGGAAGAAGTCAGATATATATATACGTAGCTTAGTCAGCCTTAGTAAAGGCTTAGTCAGCAATAGGGCGAACTCTCTTAGTATAATAAGGACTTTCTCAGTAGCTAGAAGCTTTATCTCTATATATTTTTTAAAGGTTAAGTTATTATTAAAGAATACTCCTAACCACCTAATTAGTTTCTTAGATTTAATATTTAGACTCTTTCCTTCTATATCTATAGATATCGAATCCTACTTCTTATCTATATTTCTATAGAAGTAGATAAATTCCGTCTTATTAATATCTATTTAAATAAGAAGTTTTTTCTACCTTTCTAAGATAACCTCTAGGGCCTTCTTAAGCCTCTTAGAGTTTTCTTTCTTTGATTTTAAGTTTATAATTAAGCTAATATTATTAGTATAGCTAGATAATCTTATATCTCTAAATTTTTCGTGATTTTTAAATAGATTTCTAATATAGATTATAAAAAGAATAGGTAATATAGGAGAGTCTTGTAATATTTCTATCTCTATATTTCTTCTATCTTAAACTTCTCTATTAAAAGCAAGCTAGATAGTTCTTTTAGATATAAAGGTAGATATCTAGAGAATAAGAGATTTAGGAAGGCCTAGTTCTTGACAGACCTTTATTAATTGATTTAGAGAAACATAATCAAATGCTCCCTTAATATCAATAAAAAGAGAAGAGGTAACTAGTTTTCTTTTCTTTACTAGTTAAATATCATGGGTAAGACTTATAGTAGTATCTATAGCTGAAAACTACTTTCTTCCCCCTAACTGATCAAAGTAAAGAAGGTCTTTACTAGAAGCTAGGAAGCCTAGCCTAGTAGCTATTATTTTCTCTAAGACCTTCTCTAGATAGTTTAATAGAGAGATAACTCTATAGGATTTAGGGATAGTCGAGTCTCTATTAGGTTTTGGAAGAATAGCCCCTATTACCTCTCTCTAGTACTCTAGGTGATATCTATTTTTTTCTAGCCTATCAGAATATTCTAGGAAATGAAAAAGCAGACTTTACTACTAAATTAGGGGCTAGATCTAGAGACTCTAGAGATATTTCTAAAAATAAATATACCTCTTTAGCTACTATTAAGAGGAAAATTAAAGAAATAGCTCTAGAGGAGTAGAATCAAGATCTAGAAGAAAAGAGGAAAAGAGATCTAGGAAAAGACTATCTACCTTTTAAAACTACTCCTAGATAGTAAGCTTCTAAAGATAAATAGCCTAAGAGCCTTTAATCTACTAGAAGTTAGCTAAAATTAGATTATAGATACTTTAGATCCTATCTAAGAAGACTCCCTAAATATAACTCTTCTATCTATTAGGTATATAGAGGAAATTAAAAGGAGAATCTAGCTTACTTTTTACTTCTCTACCCTTCTTATAAAGAAGTTAGAGACTATTTAAAGAGAGAAAAAAAGATTTAGAACTAGAATCTAAAATATATCTTTTAGATAGAGAAAGGAAAATAATAGCTTTTAAGTTATTTAAAAGAAACCTAAATAGCTACTAGAAAGTAGCTTTTAGGGGAGAATAGAAGCTAAAAGCTCTAAAAGATATTTTTTAAGAATTTTCTTTAGTTTTACTACTATATTTATTATTTTCTTTTTTTTTTTATTATCTTTAGGGGAATTCTACTTATTTCTTTATTTTACTTTATTAAAATTATCTAGTTCTCTTTAAAGAAACTAGATTACTATATCTAAATTTCTTATTTTTAAGGATAAATTATATTTATATCTACTATATTTAAATTTAGCCACAAATTAGCTAAATATTAGTTACTTTAGGTAGTGAACTCTTTATAGTTTTTGACTATATAGGAGTATAATAAAGAATAATAATAATAATAATAATTCTTATAGTTTTTGACTATATAGGAGTATAATAAAGAATAATAATAATAATAATAATCCTTATAGTTTTTGACTATATAGGAGTATAATAAAGAATAATAATAATAATAATAATTATATTTAAATAACTTCTATTTTAGATTTCTAGATAGAAGTAGATATTCTCTAAAAAAGTTTAAAGAGATATATCTTTTCTAGAGCTAGATTTCTTTTCTAGAGTTATCTTATAGGGACTTAGTGGCTTAGTTAAACTATAGGGTATTAAGTACTGATTTTAGCTAAGATAGTGATAATAAATAATCACGTGAAAGGTAATTAGATAAGGGATTAGGTAAGAGACTAGGTAAGTAGTTAGATAAGTAATTAGATAAGGGGGATAAAGAGAGAGAGAGAAAAAAAAAAAAAATAATAAAAAAAGGGGGGATCACGTGGTAGGGTTTGGCAAGGAATACCAAAGTTAAGAGAAAATTTTTCTTATATAAATACTGCTTTTTAAAGTAGTATTCCTTAATAATAGGAGGGTTTCAGGCTCTAAAAAGCAATCAAATTGATATATTTAAGAGGTGCTTTAGTTTGATCTACTTTTGGTCTTGTTTAACCAAAAATTGGTGGTGTTTTGCTATTGCGAGTTTTTTCGCTTATATAAAGAGGAATAATATATAATAAATATATATAGTATAGGTTCTATTAGTTAATAGCTAGGCTTATAACTATTAAATTACAGTAGTAAGGAGGTAAAATAATTAGTTAGAGTATTATAGTAAGTATATAACTATGTATTTAATCTAATTAAAGAGCTTAAGGCTCGTGTAAATATAAGCAGAGATTTCGAGCTCCATATACGGATGGAAGCTGACTAAGCTACGTACATTTGACACTAGTTAATTAACAAGCTGGCTCACGCACCGGCTTCCCACTTGCCCAGGAACGGCTGCTCGTCCGCCGCCGCTGAGACGCCGATCGATAGCGCTAAGCTTCTCGGCCTGCAGGATCTCGCGGAACCCCTGAAGCAGCAGCGGGTTCAGCACCAGAAGACACTGCGGTTGTACACGTTTGCGGCGGTCTCTGCCGGGAGCCGTCCAGGGCCATCATCAGAGCTATCAGAACTATCAGGGCCATCGCTTCCACTGCGCTCGAGCAGCTCCAGCGCGAGCTTGGCCAGGTCGGACACGATGCCGGCGATGAATACGGCGCAAAACACCCGCGGCTGCACCGTCCACAGCGTCCGCGCCCGCACGGCGTCGAGCAGCAGCGAGAGCCCCAGGAAGAGCAGGACGGGCGTGGACGGCCGCGGCGAGCGGTAATGCTGCCAGTACGAGAGGACGGCGACGGAGGCAGAGGTTGCGGCGGCTATCGACACAGCTGCGACGGTTGCGCGGGTCAGCAGCAATTCGCCCGGGGACAAGCACGAGAGCGACGAGGACGAGCTTGAGGCAGGTCGAGACCAGGTGCGCAGTCTAGCAGGGCATTGACAGACTATCAGACTAACTAGCTACTTTGTCTACAGGAAGGTCCACGGCCGCTCACCAGCTTGGAGTAGAGAAGAGGGCCGGCGGGCGCCTGCTGCTGCTGCTGGTGATAGTGATGGGACAGCCAGGCCAGCTGCACCGGCACCGACAGCAGCATGGCACTGCACACGCCGATGGAGAAGAAGGACTCTCGAACAGCAGCGTGAAGTCGAAGCCATCGAGGCACTTCTGGCGCTGCTGCAGGCCCAAATGCGTCCTCGGCACGGATAGAGCAGCTCATTTGACGGGCAGAGAGCTCATACACAGAGAACGCGATGACGGGAGAGGCAGTGCTCCGTGGCTATGGATGTCTTGCTATCATCTATGCGTCCCCCGTCCTGTTAAAGTAGTCAAGTAACTACGCATCCGGCCAGTCGATAACCACCTGAGTCAACCAACTGGCTGGAACTCCCGCTGTTGGCCCAGTTGGAACGGCCAGAAACACGCCTGCATCCGCCTCCAGGTCTCCCCTTGCTCTTGCTCGGCATCGAGCCTGTGCCGGCCCCAAGTTGCGTAACCAGAACGGCTGGTTGGCTGGATTGGCCTCGCTTGTCAGATATTATTGAACCAGGTTGTTCGGAGCATTGCGGACGGTGGTTGAAGGATTCATATAAAATTATCACTGCAAGCGGCCCTTCAGGGGGTCTCGACAGTTGGCCATGACCATCCACACATGCCCTCAGCTGCGCGTCAGGGGCGCTCACTCACTCAACGGTACATACAGTGTGGATATCTGTTTGTCACCTACTTAGTTATCCTGGGCTTCCCTCCTGGTTGACTGCCGGCGACTAACTGGTCAACTATCTGGTGCCGATCAGCCGGCCACGAGACATAACACCTGCGTGCATGATATACATTCCCTTAACCGCAGAGGAGACGTACAAAGATGTGACTGCTCGCAGGGAATATGCCACAACAACTACGTACCCTCTCCGCGTGTCCCTCATGGGCATGGTAACGGAACCTGCTGGGCCACTCGATCTATTTTCAGGGTAGACTTCATTGTTACATACAGCCAGACCCTGTCCAGCCTGCGCCCCAATCACTGGCGCTTAACCGGGGTCATTTGTTTTGCTTGCAGCTCCCCGGGGGAAGAGAATAATCACATCAAATTGAAGGGCGGCTGTATGGAATCGGGAGAGGGTTGAAGAATACTTATAATCATATCGGCGGTTGCTGCAATATGGATGGATCATTGTACTGCTGTGAATCCATCACCGAGCTGCGCTCCTTTCGATTCAACTGCTCGTCCTGTTTTGTCTACCACTGCCGTTCATTCAATACCCTCATGCCTCTCGTTTGTCTGCTGTGATTGACCTTATTTCTTCTTGTGTCTTTATGATACACCATATACTACCGTGTGAGCAAGGCAGAGAGCGAGAGAAAGGGACAATGCTGCCCTCTGTACCGCTTCTACTTCTCCTGCTGTCCGGCGTGGAAGCGCTCGTGTCAACACCCGTACGAACGGCTGTACCCCAACGTGCGGTTCCTCATGCCGCTGCAGAGACTCCCTCTCCAACGCCTATAATACCAGCGAGAATTGAACAGCGAGATTTTTCAATCTCAATCCCTCCAGTCTCAATTCCTCCAGTCTCCATCCCTAGTCTGTCGCTTGACCTGCCCGTCAACACTTGCACGCCAACCATCGCCCCTGACAAGAATGGCTGGGTGCCACCATCGGAATGCAACGCACTCTACCTCTACTACCCGTCTTTCGGGGCTGCCATTGCGTTCTCCGTCTTATTTGGCGCGGTGATGATTGTACACTTTATTCAGGCTACCATCTATAAAGCTGGCTTCGTCTGGGTTATCTTGATGGGAGCAACCTGGGAATGCATAGGGTTCGTCGCCCGGTCAGCAGGCACTTGCGACCAGCAGAGCTCTGGCCTGGCAACAACGGCTCAGCTCTTTATTCTGCTCTCGCCCTTGTGTATAGTGCTCCCATCCTTTCCTCTGTCCCGCTGAAACTTAGACCCCCGTCTAACTGCAGCCATAGGGGTTAATGCTTTCGATTACATGGTTCTTGCCCGCATGATTCATTTCTACATCCCCAGTCGAACCATCGGCATGTTCAAACCAGCACTATTAGCAAAGATCTTCGTTGTTCTAGATTTCGTTGCCTTTATCATCCAGCTTGTTGGTGGCGGCATGGCTGGGCCAGGACAAACACCCGAGGCTGCCATGCGAGGAATCCACATCTACATGGGTGGCATTGGGATCCAGGAGTTTTTCATCATCCTGTTCCTCATCCTCGCCATCCAGTTCCACCGTCAAATGCTCCACCTCGAGCATACTGGAAGACTGCAAGATTCTAAGCGAACCTGGAGGCCCCTCTTGTACTCACTTTACATCAGTCTCTTCTTTATCACCATGCGCATCGTCTATCGTTTGATAGAATTCTTGTCCGGACACACCGACTCGAATCCTATCCCACACCACGAGTGGTACATGTACGTCTTTGATGCCGTTCCAATGCTCTTCGCCATTGGAACGTGGAACGTTGTCCACCCGGGTAAAACCATACGGGGCCCTGATGCCAAAATGCCCTCTAGCGGTATTAGCAAGCTATTCTGCTGTGCCTGCTGCACCTGCTGCGGCCGCCGAAAACCTTCGGATTTGCAGAAAGTACCCAGTTCGGACCCAGCTGGAGACGAGATGTTGCCATTCCGACACCGGGCACCCTCGCCGTTTAGATAGTATTCTTTGATTCTTCGTTCAAACGCATATTTATGATGAGACTCAAACTTGGCTTCTATTTGTTAGTCCTTCCTTTTTCTATATATTTATAGGCGTTGGAAGGTTTCCTATCTGATTCAGCTCCCTGTATTATCATGCCGTGGCAGGGAGTCCTAGCTGGGTATACCGAACAGGGGACTTGGCCCGATATAATTCGGATGGCTCCGTTCATTTCATGGGCCGCCGTGATCATCAGGTTATTAAACTAAATGGCCAACGAATTGAACTAGGTGAAATTGACAACTCTTTGTTACTCCAAGATGACATTCAAAATGCTGTTGCACTAGAGCCAAAAGCAGGGCCATTTAAAGGAAAACTGGGTAGCTCTAGTCTTACTAGAAAACCAACCCTTTTACTCCGTGACAGAAGGAGATGCGGCACTCAAATTCCTCCACGATGAAAATGGAGAGTATTTTCCTAGGCTAGTATCGAATGTCAGGGTATTCATACCCATCATCCATTTTGCCGTCTTACATGGTCCCTTGTGTATTCCAGATGAGCATCATGAGCATGCTGTCAGGCTTTTCAGGTCACATAGTGACATCCTGGAGCCTTGTGGGCCACTTCCACTGAGAGCGCCAGGTTCACTCAACCACAAATACCCTCGATTCAAGGAAGGCTATTGGAAGGACCGATTTCTGGCTGCTGTTGCCGGCAAGCTACTGTCACATTGTCTGCGTTCCTGAGAACTTAGAGTAGAGCAAAGGTCAGTTGAGGACCCCAGCCTTCCCCTGACCTGCTCGTTGCCATAGTTAATCTACTTAACTAGTTGACTCTAGCAGCAAGCTTCTGCAACGGTATGGATTCAAGCCGTGGAAGTTACCGCACGAGCAATTGTTGGAAATAATAAGGCATGATAACTAGCTGACTGCTCGCTGGGCAGTTAATTAACTACCTAGTTATCTAACTACCGCTTCGGGGCCAACATTCACCAAATTCTTCTCCTCATCTTCTTCACTGCAGGCCGGCTTCTCTCCCCCCCCCCCTCCAGTCACTGCAGTTATCTTTCTCTATATGTCTACCTAATAATTAACCAATGTTATAACCAGCCTTTTCCCCCCCCCATATAACTGTTAATTATAAGAAATGGACATGACCCTACTCTTGTCATGTGACTTAGTTATGGAATTACATAATCTAACAACACAGTTGAAAGAGGCGCTTGCCTTCTCACTTAGGTAACTCGTCAGACTTCTCACACTTTCTACTCCCAGGATGAAATCGAGCGCCCTCCCTCAACTTCAACCAAGACGCGACAGTTGTTCGAGCTTGACTTCCCACAGTCTGATATCAATCTACAGAGCCTTTGCCATCCAACTAGCTGATCTCAGTTGGCCTATTGAGTCCGGTGCTTGTTGTTAACCATGGATACAACCCAGGGCGTGCATATTCTAGAGGAAGAATTCTTCAGCGACGCGCGGGTTGAGTTACTGCGTGAACTTGATAGCCATTTTAATGAGCAGCCTGTTTCGAGAGAACTGTGGGCTTTCTTATGGCTAGCGGACCTCGATAAACTGAAGCAACTCATTGCGAAGGCACGAGACGACGCTGTGGATCAGTATTCTGCTCTGGAGGGGTTTATCCGCAATGGACGGATAGTGACACACTGTGAGTTCCTTGTCCTCCCTGAAAAGTTGACTTTCATGCGCAGGTGGAAAAAGTATTTACTGACATTTGCTGCGTATAGGGACCCAGAAAAGCCGGCAGTCCTCTGAAGCATCGACTCCTCGCTCATCTTCGCCTGCCCCTGCCCAGTCCCCAAAAAGCACTCCTAATAGCCCGGCTCCACACAGGCTTAAACGCAAGCTGGGAGAGATTACTAGATCATCAGACGAAGCTGAAAAGGTTAGTCTCTTACCTGGGTAGTTATCTATTTCTGCTATACTTACGAGAAGCTTTATAGTGCCGCGAACGCGATAGCCAGAAGTGCATCATTACCGGCGCCGGTAGACCAATAGAGGTGGCCCGCATCTTCCCATTCTCAATGCGATATCTCCAATCGCCCGAGGCAAACAAGTACATGTATAACCCCTGGAATGTCTTAAGGCGTTTCTGGACCGATGATAAGGTCGATGAATGGTTTAGAGCCATCCAACCCACTACTGAGACGATGAGGAATATGCTCTGCCTTGCACCCAGTGTCCACAAATATCACGGGGAGGCCTATTTTGCTTTAAAGCCAGTTGAGCTCAGCGAAGATAGGACTCAACTCAAGCTTCGTTTTTACTGGCTGCCTCGTGTCGACAACCCGTCAGCCATGAGGGTCTCAGCAAAACCCGACATTCCAGCGATAAAGGACCGCAGATGGGTTGGAGAGCGGGGGGCCCAAGCGGTCGATAAGGTCAAGCTGTACAATGTGGACACTGATCTGAGGATTTTTAGTGGTGATCTCATCGTGATCAAAACAGCTAACGCAGATACACACCCGCTACCGGATGTTGCGCTTCTTCAAATGCAATGGGTGCTTCATGCGGTAACAGCCCTGGCCGGCGGGGCGGAGCCGCTTGACCTAGAAGACAACTCCGATGATGAATCTCCAGATATGGCCATGGACTGCTATGCTAGTGAGGGTGAAACTATGTCGGAACTATCGCTCTCACCCTACCCGCCTCTAGGTGTTATTGATACCAAGCTCCAGCCTACCCTCATAACCTCTTAATAGCCTTGTATTTTATTTCCTGTTACTGCGTACCTTTTACCCTGGTTGTATGCGGGATATATGAGTTCTTCGTCGGATCACGGTCTGAGAAGAAACCTGTACTTATCCCCCCCTAACATCTTCAGAAAATTACTTCCTTGTTATTCTGTATACTAGTATCGCTGGGCAGGTTCATGGTTATTGAATATAAGCTCAAAGACGGTCAAAGATTCTATGGTCAGCATAACTTGCAACGGGAGGCCCCGGAGCTACGAGAGGAACCGCTCATAATTTCCATTTTTTATTTCATCGCCAGAGACTTTAATATTCTTTTTGTACACGATATAAATGATACTCTTATTTGGTTCCTTTCCCCTTTGCTTCTGTCTCGCCGAGTTCTCTAACCATCACTTTGACGCTGCCCTCGGGCACGTCGTCCTTCTCGTCCTCGAATCCAGGGCTGATTCCAACCAAAAGGTATTTCCCGTTAGAGCTAAAGTCCAATGCAGCCACACTGGAAGGGTATTTGGGGTACTGCCGTATCCTCCTCTTCGCAATACCGTCCCACAGGGCAACCACTCCGTCACCACCTCCAGAGGCAAAAGTGCCGAATACAGGGTGAAAGGCGAGGGCGTTGACGGGGTAGACAACATCGACGCCGTCAACGTGCTGTCGATGGCATTTAAACGCATATTTTCGGTCTTGAGACTCGTCGGAAGGATCAAACCACTCAACCGCTACTCGCCCTTCTATACTTGATGAAGCGTAGCCGGCGTCATCAGGCATACAGGCCACCGCCCGGGTCATGAACTTGAGACTGCTCTCGCGGCGCTGCCAGGGCTCTAATTCGAGAGTGTGAGCTGGTGGCTCGCCGCCCGACTGCGCCAGGAAGAGCACCAGAGACTTGAGGTCGTAGATGTGTAGCGTTCTCGAAGCCATGGCAACGACGAGTTTGGTAGGGGTAACGGAGAGGGAGAAGGGTTTTGATGGCAGTGGGATTGTCGCGGGGGAAGCGCTCCCATCTGCCTTGTGGATGTGCAGTGTCAGGTCCCACGACGCCGAGACGACCAGGCCATGCTCTCTACTGTAGACCACCGACTTCACGCCCTGGCTGTGTGAGCTCAGCACCGTCTGGGTTGAGGTCTGTATATCGATCCTGTAAATAACCGCACGCAAACCGTCAGCACATCCACACTACACGCAAAGAAAATCACAGCTTCCTTGAACTGACTGACTTTTTGACGTCCCAGTCCAGCCCGGCAGTGTATAACTCGTCTTCATTCTGGCCAAAACAGACATCTAGCACCGGCGCGCGATGTTCAAACTTTTGTATGAGTTTCCCCTCGCCAATAGTGCCGTTCTCGTCTCTGAGGTCATACAGATATACGTTCTTGTCCCATGACGACACCACAAAGCGCGTCGACTCTGGCTCGGGGGAGAATTGAACGGCTGATATCACGTCCGAGGGCGGGTTCGCAACGGCGAAGTGGTCTAGAAAGCCCTGTCAGTACATGGTCAAATCGGCAGGCGGGGGGGGCTACACTTACTAGAAGCCATCTGCAGACACTTATTCGCGTATATAAACGATTACCCGGCCAACTTCAACCTTTCAATCCCTCTCAACGTCTTTCAACGTCTTTCAAAGTCTTTCAATGTCTGTTTGGCTTCTTCGACTTCGCTCGAACTTTTGGAAGCTTCAAAAAGACGGCGGATTCTGCCGCCCCTCACCGCCTTTTTTTCTTTTTCTCATCTTTTTGATAAGACAAAAACATTTGAAGCTTCATTTTATTATTTGGTCGCTGACGATTTGTATCGACCAGACGGACAAGCAGCGGGATAGTGAGTGATGCCGTTTGCACAGCTGGTGATCGGCCCTCCTGGGTCCGGCAAGTCGACGTACTGCAATGGAATGCAGCAGTTCATGTCTGCCATCGGGCGCAAGTGCTCGATCGTCAACTTGGATCCGGCCAACGACCAGACTTCGTATACGCCGGCAGTGGACGTGCGGGAGCTCGTTACGCTGGAAGAGATCATGAAGGAAGACGCCCTGGGCCCGAACGGAGCTGTGCTGTATGCGCTAGAGGAGCTCGAGGAAAACTTTGAGTGGCTTGAGGAAGGACTACACAACTTGGGAGGTATGTTCTCTTACATCTACTATGTATGGCTCTTCTAACGGTTGGTTTGGCTGGCAGATGACTATGTTCTGTTCGACTGCCCTGGCCAGGTGGAGATATTCACACACCACAGCTCACTACGGAACATGTTCTTCAAGATCCAGAAACTTGGGTATAGAGTGTGCAAGCGCCCCATTTTCTCGAGTTTGAACAGCTGCCTTTACTCATTCGCAGAGTGCATGCAGGCTGGCGGAGTTAATATTGCTAACATGCGATGTGTGTAGCTAGTTGTAGTGCACCTGGTCGACTCATATAACCTCACGCTTCCGTCGATGTACATCTCGGCGCTGCTGCTGTCACTCCGGGCAATGCTTCAGATGGATCTGCCGCATCTGAACGTGCTCACGAAGATCGACAACCTCAGCAAATACCCCTCCCTCCCGTTCAACCTGGACTTCTACACCGAAGTCCACGACCTGTCGCACCTGATACCGCACCTAAACGAGGAAGCGCCGTGGCTCGCGAATTCCAAGTTCGATGCACTGAACTCGGCCATAGTCGAACTAGTGCAGGATTTCGGGCTGGTAGGATTCGAGACGCTGGCGGTAGAGGATAAGAAGAGCATGATGAGCCTGCTGCATGCGATCGATCGAGCGGGCGGGTATGCATTTGGATCCGCCGAGGGAGCCAATGATACAGTCTGGCAGGTGGCTGTTAGAGAAGGTATGGGGGTGATGGACGTGAAGGATGTGCAGGAGAGATGGCTAGATGCAAAGGATGAGTGGGATGAGAAGGAGAGGCAGGACTGGGAAGCCGAAGCCAGGCTGAACTCAACAGGTCCTGCTGGCGACAACGACGACATGGACATGGACGAGCTAATGTCGAATGTCCCGTCAAACAACGGCATCAAGGTGGTAAGGAAACCTCCAAAGTAATTAACGAATAATGGTAAAACTGGTAAAACTGGTAGGGGCGTTTTTTGCGGGGGAATATGGGGATAATAGGGATAATATAACACGGAGAATAATCAGGATACATACCTAGCCTTTTGTAAAATCACCGATCAGACGGAGGTAGCGAAGAAAGAAGTAAAAAGAAGAAGAAGAAGAAGAAGACGGCGTTTATTCACTGCCGTCGCCATCATCTTCACTTGCACTCTCAATCCCGTGCTCCAGCGGCACTGCAGCAGGCCCGTCAGCAGCAAACATGCCTTCGAGCGCAGCCTTGCCTCCATTCTCCCATTCCCGAGTCAACTTGACGACCTCCATGCGCGCCCGGCGGATAGCTTCGAGCTCGGCCTTTTTCATGGTTCCCGAGACGCGCACGACGCGAAAGACACAGCGTTGCTGCTGGTCGATCTCGTTGGCGCCCGCGCTCTGGCGGCCAGCAGGGAGACTTGAAGTGTATGTCAAGGCCGACCATACCAGGCGATAACTTGCTCGAGGACAGCGTATGATGGCCGTTGACGTAGCGGGCGAGAGATATTTCACTATTCAGTCAGTCAGTACTTAAGGAAGATAGGAAGCAGGTAGGATGAAACGCACCACTGACGGCACCGGCACCAGCACCTCCCAGCCTGCCCATCCCCCAGTCGCCGAACATCTCTGCGACGGCCTCTCTGACCATCCTGGCGAGGGCCTGAGGCGTAAGAGCGTCTGGCGTTGGCCGGTGAAGCTGGAGGTGGAAGGCCTTTTCGTCCAGCTGGGTCTTCTGTGCGCCTGTGTGCGGCGGGTAGAGGATATTGACCAGCAGATATCGATGTTTCAGACGAACCATCTTGGTATTTTTCTTCTTCTTCTTCTTCTTATTATTATTATTATTCTTGTTCAATTGGCTTTATCAACTGTTGGAGAATGAGATGTTGTTGAGTGACGTTGATGGTTTTTCATCTTGGGCGGCTGAATTTTAGTCAAAGATAAGATAACCAACTACAGCCATTGAAACCATTGAGTCTGTCTACAAGAGTACAGCGACTGAGTCTACAAGAATCGATTGATGAACGAGAAATATTATTATCATGGACTAATTTTCATATCAAAGGTTGAAAAGTCAAGCTAGTATCTACCTACCATCCCTCCACCATCTATTTTCAAATTTCAACAGCCGTAAGTTCGCAGGGTGAGCCGAGCCTAGATGCTGACCTCGACACGACCCTCGGCCGACGAGCCCTTGGACAGGGTGGGCAGGAGGTAGGTGATGTCGTCCCATGGGTGGCGGTAGAGGCCGGTGCGCAGACGCTTCTGGTCCAAGAAATGGGCGATGAGACCGATGCTTCTGCCGAGGACGAAGAGGCCGTTGAGCACGCCCATGGAGAGGTAGTCTTCGGCTTCCTCGGGGGTGAAGGCGCCACAGTTGCGGATGAGGTCGACGAAGCAGACGGCGATGCAGCCGTCGACGTTGAGGATGAGGTTGTCCTTCTTGGAGGTGGTGACTGTCTCGACGGCGATGGCGTAGTCGAGCAGCTTGTGCGAGGGGAAGTTCTTGATCACGTATTCCTTGACCAGCTCGACGCGGAGGTCAGGGTTGGCCCTGGACTTGATACGGTGGCCAATGCCGGGGACTAGAGACGTTAGCAAGGATATATTTTTATATTTATTTTTTTTTTTTGTGACTGTGGATAAGCAAGGATATAAGGTTAAAGGTCAGAACTTACTGAGCTTGTTTTCCTTGCGCATGGTATCGACAAAGTCGCGTGGGGAGAGACCCCGGTCAAAGGCACGGGTGAACTCCTCTGCAGCACCGTCGAGGGCACCACCGAAGCGGGAGCCGATGGTGAGCAGACCCGAGACAAGGGCGGAGATGAGGTCCTTGCCGGCACGGGTGGTGATGATGGTGTTCATGGCTCCCGAGACCGCGGGACCGTGGTCAGCGGTGAGCATGAGGACCATCTCGAGGAACTTGGAGGCGTAGGCGGGCAGACGACGGCGGAACCAGAGCAGGGACATGACGCCGCCGATGCCGATGTCCTCCTTGAAGACGTCGGAGATGGGCATTCCCGCGTAGAGCAGCTCCTGGCCACGGTCGTCGGAGATGGTGGAGATGAAGGCGGCGGGCTTTCGGATGAGGCCGAGCTCCTGGGCCCAGGAGTAGTCGAGGGGGATCTTGGGCACGACGGGCTCTGGCTGGGGCTTGATGGTGCCCTGCTTGACGAGCTTCTGGTAGACGGCGGCGAGCACGTCGGGGAGGTCCTCGAAGGTGTCGGGGACGTGGATGCCGGCCTCGCGCATGGACTTGTTCTTGGTGACGGCGGTCTCGAGGTCGGAGTTGGCAGAGGCTCCCGCATGGCCGAACTGGACTTCGGTCTTGAACATGCTGGCGCAGGTTCCAATGGCCCAGGCGACGACGGGCTTGGTGATGGTGCCGTTCTTGACGGCCTCGATGACACGGTACTCCTCGACGCCGCCGACCTCGCCGAGCAAGAGGAGGATCTTGCACTCTGGGTTGGCCTGGTAGCGCAGCAGGTGGTCTAGAAAGGTAGTTCCGGGGTATCTGTCACCTCCAATGGCGACACCTTCGCAGACGCCGTCCGTGGTCTGGCAGACGATGTTGTTGAGCTCGTTGGACATGCCGCCGGACTTGGAGACGTAGGCCACGGAGCCCTTGCGGTACAGCTTGGAGGCGACGATGTTGTCCATCATGCCGCCGGTGTTTCCGATCTTGAAGGCACCAGGCTTGATGCCACCGACGGTAGCAGGGCCAATGATGGTGACTCCTTTTTCCTTTGCCCTTACCATGATCTCTCTCGCCCTCTACACAATTAGCATTTCACCAATTAGCCTATAACTCTGACACAAAATAAAGAGTAACCCACCCGCTCGGGAACGCCCTCTGCGATGATGGCAATGGTCTTGATCTGGGGGAACTCCATGAGCTCCATGGTGGAGGAGTAGACGGAGCGAGACGAGGCAAAGTTGACGACGGTGTCGACGTCTGCGTGTTTGGCCATGGCCTTGTTGGTGTCCTGGTAGACGGGCAGCAGCGTCTCACTCGTTCCCCAGTACCTACCATCACATATCAGTAACCATAGATCAATGGACGGTTCTTGAGCTCTTGTAAACGCACATCTTGCTGACGAACTGGCCGCCAAAGGTGTAGATGATGGCGGCGACGGACGGGGTCGACCGCTTGCAGATGAAGTCAAAGTCGAGCATCCCCTGGACCGCCCGCGGCTGCATTCCACTGCGCCAGTCAGTATCTCCATCTCTATCCCTTATAGCTAATATTCTGGGTACGTACTAGACGAAGCATCGTGTCTTGTTGTGGAAGAGGTTGTGTTCGAGGGGGGTGAGCGGGCGGGAGGCAGCAGTGAAGCGGGTGATGTTGTCGTTGGCAGACAAATTCCCGTCGGCGCCCATGATGAGAGAGAAGCAGAAGCAGTAGATTAGAGTAGTAGAAGCTGTAGAGTGAGCTGTAGCAGGTATAAGATGAGCTGTTCTCGTCGTCTGAGATGTTGTTGTTGGAAGGACAGAGGATGGCTTAAGAGGAGGACTCGAAGGCTCAGCAGAGAGACAGGCAAAGGTCCGTCGGCTCGAGGAAGAAGACGAAGACGAAGACGAAGAAGAAGAAGACGACGAAGAAGAAGAAGAAGAAGAGAAGCTGAGTCGAAGGAGCTTTTTCTTTCCGGCTGAAGACGAAGAAAGAGAAGAAGAAGAAGAAGAGAAGAAAGAAAGGCGAGGCTGCCTCAACAAGCGCTTTTGGTGGGAAAACGCGAGCTTGGGCAGAGTTACTTCTTCCACCACCAAAATTAGGAGGCGAGAGAAGTAACTCTGCCCCAACCAACACTCCACCCGCAGCCGCTCGTCTTTCATCTCAGCTGCAGCCTCGCTCTTATATCTCACTCTCTACTCGACACTCACTATCCTCTTCTCTACTATCCTCTGCTCATTACTCTGCTCTATCCTCCACTCCTCTACGATCTACCACTACTACGACCACACAATGTCGGCAAAGAGCATCTACGAGGCCGACGGCAAGGCCATCCTCAACTACCATCTCACCCGCGCCCCCGTCATCAAGCCCTCGCCTCTACCGCCAGCAGACACCCACAACCCGCCCCCAAAGCTCGCCTCGCTCGACTTCCCAGCTGACACCGCCGTCGAGGCCGTCCTCGACCAGGCAGAGGCCACTTATCCCTGGCTGCTCGCTCCCGGTGCCCGCTTCGTCGCAAAGCCCGACCAGCTCATCAAGCGCCGCGGCAAGAGTGGCCTGCTCGCCCTCAACAAGACCTGGGCCGAAGCCAGAGCCTGGATAGCCGAGCGGGCGGGCAAGGAGCAGCAGGTAGAGACCGTCGTCGGCGTCCTCAGGCACTTCCTCGTCGAGCCTTTTGTGCCGCACCCGCAGGACACCGAATACTACATCAACATCAACTCCGTCAGAGAGGTGGGACAACACTTTTATACTACTATATATATACATGCTAATAGGTGTAGGGCGACTGGATACTGTTTACGCATGAAGGAGGCGTGGACGTGGGCGACGTCGACGCCAAAGCTGAGAAGCTGCTCATCCCCGTCAACCTCAAGCAGTATCCCAGCAACGAGGAGATCGCGGCCGGCCTGCTCAGCAAGATACCCAAGGGACTGCACAACGTCCTCGTGGACTTCATCACCCGCCTCTACGCCGTCTACGTCGACTGCCAGTTCACCTACCTCGAGATCAACCCCTTGGTCGTCATCCCTAACGAGGACAAGACCTCGGCCTCCGTCCACTTTCTCGACCTCGCCGCAAAGCTCGACCAGACCGCAGAGTTCGAGTGCGGCACCAAGTGGGCCATTGCTCGCTCCCCTGCTGCCCTGGGCCTTGCCGCCTCTGCTGCAGCTACCTCGTCAAAGGTCACCATCGACGCCGGCCCGCCCATGGACTTCCCTGCTCCCTTTGGCCGCGAGATGAGCAAGGAGGAGAAATATATCTCCGACATGGACGCCAAGACGGGTGCCTCCCTCAAGCTTACCGTCCTCAACGCCAACGGCCGCATCTGGACCCTCGTCGCCGGTGGTGGTGCATCCGTCGTCTACGCAGACGCCATCGCCTCTGCGGGACACGTCTCCGAGCTCGCCAACTACGGAGAGTACTCGGGTGCTCCCACCGAGACCCAGACCTACAACTACGCCCGCACCGTCCTCGACCTCATGCTCCGTGCTCCTCTGCGGCCAGAGGGCAAGGTCCTCTTCATCGGCGGCGGCATTGCAAACTTCACCAACGTAGCCACCACCTTCAAGGGCGTCATCCGCGCCCTCAGAGAAGTCGCTCCCGTTCTCGTCGAGCACAAGACCCAGATCTGGGTCCGACGAGCTGGTCCCAACTACCAGGAGGGACTCAAGAACATCAAGGCCGTCGGCGAGGAGCTGCATCTCGACATGCACGTCTTTGGCCCCGAGATGCACGTCTCCGGCATCGTTCCCTTGGCCCTCAGCGGAAAGACCACCGACATCAAGGAGTTTGGCTCTTAATTCCTTCTTCCCCTTCCTCCTGTTACTTAAAAACTTCTCCATGATCAAAATGATGCATAATACTAGACATAATTCCTTTTCTTCATCCTTCTTCCTCTTCATGCTCGTAACATATGGCCGACTTGGCATGCCGGATATACATCTCCGCTTATTTATTGTTCCATACATTGTGGCAAAGATCATCGCTATAATAAAAAGACCAATTTTTGTGACCAGAGTTCGACTCATTCTGCCCAAAATGCTGGACCTGCTTTGGTCGATCCAATGGCAAAATCTCCCTAGGCTGCATGATGCATTAACATAATCCTTACTTTAGGAATTTTCGTCCGGATGCGTTTGGTCCTGTCTTATGTGACTTCTACAAGTATGCTCTGAAAGCTAGCAATATGACGACGGCATAACTTACTTACCTATATATAATTAGCTCGCCTGACTGCATAGGAGAAAACGTCGCATCCTTTAAGGAACAATACGAGTGTGTAAATTTGCCAGAGATTTCAAAGGGTGCTCCCTACATGATGTGCAAGGAAGTGGAGGAGATCTAGCTAACTTTCCAGTTAGCTGTTAGTTATCTTCATGGATCTATAACAGATAACTTGGGTATTATCAGAAGGAGGATGATGATATTGAGCTCTATCAAATGTGCGAGGCCTACAGCCAAGCGAGATGTAGCGGAGATGAGATGACTAACTAATACAGAACTGCCCAGGTGCTCCCTTTGAGTTAGACCCGTTGATGCCAAGACGAAACTCTCGGCGTCGGCTAAATATTTTAGCGCGTATCTAAAAATACCAACCAATAGAACATCTCAGAATCCAACTTCACATCGGCTTGTTACATCGCCTCCTGATATGTCCGATAGATACTGTCTTGATAACTAAATAATGCCGGTCTTAGCTTTTGAGGTTTTGGCCGATCAATGGAGAATATCCTCTCGGGATAGCTAAGAGCAAGTCGCAATTTCATTAAACCGTTTATTAGTTTGCTCGTCCCTATAAAACCCCCTATACCCCCGATGGACTTCCTCCTTAACTTACCCAGACATCTATATCCAGACCACTATTCATACCTCTGCCTACATACCCAAGTTCTGCCCAAACATGCGTTTTTCTGAGACTCTCCTTGCCACTAGCCTCGGCGTACATGCTGTCCCGGTGATAGACTGAGAAATTGAAACTTCCACTGTTTTTCCTGGTGTTTCACAATGTATTAATTCAATGAACTGAAAGCAGACGGGGTAGGAGTTAGACATCAAGCACCTATTTAGCCAAATATTGGTTACATCATTGGGGGCTGCAGTCCAGATAAAGTCTGCTTCTGGAGGCAAGGGTAGTCAAATAGACCCGTGACTCCAGAACTAAACGCGAGAAAAGGCATACTAAACGCATTGGCAGTCGCCAAAATAACACGGCTAGGAATGCTCTCCCTTTTCTATCTTCTCTACATACTCCATGAAATGCGGATAACCCTCGCGTATAATCTGCCGCCGGACCAGCCTTTGATAATCTGGGCACTTCATCGATAGGGGTCTACGTTCATTCTTGTCACCGAAGATATATATACATCTGAATAGCAGACTCCAGGTCAACTCGAAGGGCATATCTTTCTGTAGCAATAGGGAGAAGGCTAGAAGTTGAATGGTTGTGGTTAGGATTGGGGCTATGGGTACCAAAGGCAGCAAAGTCGTCTACTTGTTTGTCTGAGAGTTCAAAGAACATATACGGGTACTTTGGATGGAGATATGCATCAAGGACCTTGAATGCGTTAGTCAAAGTTGATAATACGCACCCCATTCTCGGACTCGCCTCAATCAAATATGACCACTCCTCCAAGCACCTTGACCTCTACCCAGTGAGCTACCATTCCGGCAATGCCTAGGGGATTAATCCCATATTCGTCATACGCACGATGGCGGAGACGGGTTGGCCATAGAGGCGGAGTTGGTTGTGATGGCAGGGGCTTGTAGTCAGGCTTAAGAAGCTGGGTATCATGAGAGCAACTTGGGAACAAATCTGCTGAAATATTATGAACTGCGACGGCAGCAATTTCGAGCAAGTGCAGTTTGAACTCCCTTGAGCCCAATACGGTGTTTTGATATGACTGGACTAGCTTGATAATCACGTTAGAGTATGTGCAGACTGAATACCAGAATTAAATTACTCACTGAGGACTCTAACTGGAGTGTATCAGGCCTAACTCCCTCTTGAAAACACTTAGCCCTCCTAATATCTTCTTCAGACGGACCAGAGATGAGTATTTTCTGGGGTATGGGGTAGCCAGTCTTGAAAACAAGGTCTTTATATGTACTTGGCTCCCGCCTTTATTATCTGGGCGAAGGTATCGGTCACACAAGTCTGTCGATAAGATGCGACTAACAGTCTGGGTAAATGCATCCAAGTAGCTAGGCGAGAGTGTGTTGACCGGAACTGTCATAGGACTGCCAGTCGAGTTAGAATCAGTGGGCTGTTAGAGTGTAATTAGTTATATGAAAGTGGAAGGGCTTGAAAATAAATAATCAGGTGGTGGAGGTAGCTAGAGAAACCATTGTTGAGCTCACGGTACAATATCTCACCCATGCATGATATTTATGTTTCGGGTTGGCATCAATGTTAACCCAGTGGGAACATTCCTTCTTGTACACTTGAAGGCTAGGGTTCTGTAATTCAATATTTCTGAGTCACAGTTGACATTCGCCTTGAAAAAATGGTGAATTTGCAGGTCTTATTGCCTGTAGAGGTAATTTCTCAAACCATTTCCATGGTGACTGACAGTTATCCTCTGCATCAGTCAGTTTTTTCCTTGGGTCAATAAGAGAGAATTTCCAAAGGGTGGTTGGTCATCGGCCACGGTATTGCAAGCATAGATATCCTTAGGGTGTCAACCCGAGGGCGAGTGGTTCGGTTCATTATCCCACCTCAACTCCCTGAGCTGGGTGATCTGCATCAATGGAAGGGTAGGTTCTAACCTTGCCCATCCCTCCTTACTGGAATGACTGTCATGGGCCACTTATTTGTGACCTTTCTTGCTAGTGAAAAAATCTCTACTCCCGACGAGATATCTTTGCCTGGGTATCAACAAGGGGTATAATATATCAGGTTGACGACCACAGCTGGGCTTGAAGAATTCCTGGCAGTACCTAGTATGCGATAACTATTGCCTCGAATCCTAAATTGATATCTTATGGAGCGGCTACCCAACCACTTCATAGATGCCAGCCCCTTTTGCAAGTATAGGCGACGCCCGATCATTGCGAATTACTCCGCACTCCGTACGAATGCAAATTAGAAGCATATGGCTGGAGTAGAGGGTAAATTATATCTAGAACCAGATATCATTTTTCCCATCACTATTATTCCTCAAGCTCCATTGAGTTCGTCTGACGGGAATAAATCCATAATACGAAGACGGCGACGCTGGTGCGTGGCAGCAAAGGAAGCCTGCCTCAAGACATGATAGTTACGTACTCCTGAGGCCGCCGAGCCATCCATCGAGTGGCTGCTTGTATGACCACTGCAAGCCTGACTCTGCTGGTGCGACACGAACTGTGGCCTGGACGGGGATGCAGGGGGACTGTTGCAGACATCGACATACACTAGTTAAAACTCCTTACTAGCCAAAAAACAAGTCGTACTACACCCCCCTCCTTACTACATATACTCTCTGTCTGTGTGTCTCTTAAATATACCGAAAGAAAGATGGAGGCGCCAAGTTCCTGCCTGTAAACTTGATAACTAGCCATGCAAAATGTTGTACAATGCCGTCACCATAAATATTAACTAGTGGGTACAGAGTACTCTGTAGTGTCTATAGCGATATTGAATTACGGGATATTTCAATAGCGGCGGACAAGATCCTGTTGACTCGCCGTTTCTGCTGATTTGTCTCCCTCCCTGACTGACTGCCCAAGTGGCTTTCTTTGGGTTATGATAGTGGTTACTCTTGCTTGGAAAACTCGGTTGTCTAGGCGCGCCACGACCGGGCTGCAGGTGACAGATAAAATAAACAAGCAGCTAAGCAGGCAGGCATACGTAAGTCTTCTTGTTCCGCAGACCAGAGTTGAGATTATCAAGCGGTGTAATAATAATTTGTATTTTCTGCATGAGTAAAAGGTGAGAGATATTGGCCGCTTCCCCTTTCTACAGATATGCAGTTAGACCACAATTAAGAGATATCTGAAGTATCTCCAATGGAACGAACGTAAAAAGATGAAAGTTGCTTTTTCCTCGAAACAAAATCAAAAATCGTCAGGATAACAGATTTGTCTGTCTTCTCTCTTTCAAGAAGTAGATTGTATATATATTAGGTCATCAAGGGGTAATTTATCAACTAAGAGACATCAAGTGTGAATTAAAAAAAAAAAAAAAAGATTAATTATTAATTTGCATAGGTCTTGATGGAGACATTGTTTACAAGTAGGCAGCGAGGGCGAGGATGGCAGCACCCATACCGCCAATGTTGGCAGAGAGACCGGAAGCAGCACCGGTGTAGATGGGGGTGGACTGGGTTGGGACACCAGTGTTGGTGAAGGTGCCGGTGCCAGATGGGCCACCTGGGGCGCCAGTGCCGGATGGCGAGCCAGTGCCAGTTGGGGCAGGGGTGGTGGGAGCTGGGGAGCTCTCGGTGGGAGAGGCAGTAGGAGCCTCGCTGGTGGAGGGCTCAGATGGCTGAGAGGAGGACTCCTCAACTGGAGGAATGGAGACGGGAGATCCGGCCTGAGAGCACTGCTTGACGACGGCATTGGAGACGGCTGTAAACGTAGGTTAGTATGCGTGTGCATAAAACTAATAGGATATTTGATATAGTCGGGTTCAAACTTACAGACTTGCTCGGCCATCGGGCACTTGGACTTGACGCAAGGAGTGATCTTGCCTGGGAGCTCTGGCTTGGAGCAGTGGCACTTGAAGTCGGTCAACTCGGAGCATCCATCAGTGGTGAGAGCATCGAGGAAGCATGGGAGCTAGCGTATGTTAGCAAATAGGTCCTTTTTCCATCACGGTCGAACTAAACACGTACAGAGCATGGAGGAACGTCTGGGAGCTGGGCAGAGACGACGGTGGCAGCAGCCAGGGCAATGATGGCCGAAGAGAACTTCATTTTGTCGGTATTTGGTAGACAAGAAAGACTTGTATTAATTCGAGAGTAAACGACAGTTGAACGACGAAACGAGTGTCAATGTTGAGTGAGAACTGTTGCGAGGATGGAGAAGAGAAAAGGAAAAGGAGAAAGAAAAAAAAGCCAGAACGCAGCGGGTAGGATGGGAAGAGCTTTATATCTTCAGATGAGAAACAAATGCAGAGGATCCAACTTTGCAAAAAAGAAGAAAAAAGAATATCAGAGAGGCAATAAATCAGTGTAACGGAAAAAGCAACAAGCGGCCGAATTTTCAAAATAACAGCACCACATCCAAGCCACTTGAAGAAGAGGTGGAGGAAGAGGAGGAAGAAGCAAAGGAGATGGATCCACACCCCACGCCCTCGAGTTCATCGGCCAAGAGTGTAGCTCGAGGGGATGGAGAGTCCTCTGGAGTGTCTGTGGACAGTAGACGTCGGATTGGGGCCGGGGTATATGCGAGTTGAAGACATGGGGATCTCTCAATTTGGCCAGACAGGGAGGGAAAGGGAGGACGAGGTTTGAAAATTTCACATGCAGCTCTCGTTCTCACTCAGCAAGGTCAGAATAGTATATACCTGGATCAGTACCAGGAACATGTACCTTCGTGTGTATATACATTCCTTTGTAACCCACGGTTGATCTTGCGTGGTTGTTGATGGTGACGGCAACATTTGACTGAATGGCTGGTTCCTGTTGGCAATGGAGATGCCGTCCTGCAAGCCGGAGGATGTTTGTGCATTGGACCCGCGGTTCCAGAGTTACAGTTAATGGTTGTCCATTAAGAACGAGGTCGGTTGCTCGGTACATTGTGGATGTTCTCCCAAGCGTGGATACGGGGTATGGGGTGGTGTGGGCTTTTGGCCTTGTTGCTCCCCCAGAGGTGGGTCGTCGTCGTAACCTTGAGGAACGAGCAAGAATGCTATTTTTTTCATGCTTGCTTGGTTGCTTTTGGCTGGGAGTACCCCTGCCACATTATTGTGTCTTCCTCTGCTTCGCCCGAAGGTCTGGAAGTCCATCCTCCGTACTCTGTGTATCGGAACAGGCGCATGGAGGGACCGTCAGTGGACTTTTCATCGCCCGGCGGCTGAAGGTGGCAAACAAACATCCAACCACCTCAGAGGTGACGGGAAAGCTGACCTGACGATGGTCAAGCTTTTCTCCCTCCCCCCCCCCCCCCCTACTGACTAGGGCAGCTCGTCCTCAAGGGCTCTGTCGCTGTAAGAGAGTGTTTAGGGTGGAAGGAAGCGGCTGTACGAAATAGCCTAAGGCTTTGTATCCTTTCGTGCGAATAGCCAAGGGCCCCCTGTGTCGTTTACCTTCTCCCTCACCATAAAAATAGTAATAATAAGTAATGCGGAGTGAAGCCGTAGCTCGAACATCGAGAAGCCAGGAGGTGGCAGATGTTCGTTCGCTCTTCTCGGGTTACGGATGCACCGCTGCATCTCGCTCTGCTCCCTTCGCCATTCCCAACCTCCACCCCCTTGCGCCTCTAGGCTTCTCGAAAGAAAATCTCAAGCCGGTAGGCCCGCTTGGCCAGGAAGCCCATTTGCTGTTAAAAAGGCCTTATCGCCAATCTCCGTGGCCGATCTGCTTCTCCATGACTCTCCTTCACACAGTTGGAACGGGGAAGCCCGCTTGGCCCAGCGGCTCCCAGCACTCTGAATGGCCATTGTCCAGTTAGTGTCTGCAATGCAGGTGGGAAGGGGAAAAAGCAACGAGACAGAGGGCTGGGATCGATGTCTCACGTCAAGTCTCCACATGGAGCATCTCTACTGGCCATGGGCAGGTTCATCGTTGCTTGCCTGGTAAGTCGAAAGAGAAGCAAGAGGAGGCTATATGGAGATCCCGGCAGGAGGCGGCAAGGGGATGCGTAGTAGCTCGTCCTTCGTGCTGTGCTGGATCATACTGTCACCCGCTTCTTCTCTTTTTGCTTATTTCTCCTTGCCATCTCGAAAGTCTGTCAGCGGGTGGTTGGACGAGTCGGCTCACTCTGAGTCGCCCTTCTTCTCAACTCGAGCTCGGAGCTCTGTCCTGGTGACTGGACTGCGCAAATCTGTTGCCCTGGAGATATCCAGCTTGGGTTGCTACTGTCGTCGTCAGTCCTCCTGCCTCACGATGATGACGATGACGATCGATCCAACCACCACCAACCACCCCTCTGGATTGATGAATTATACTATGTATTGATAGTAACGGACAATGCCCACTGGACCGAATGCCACATTGGAAAATCCTTATGGCTAGCTGTGCCACCGTCGTATCACCCGCACGCCTTGGGGGCGTCCGTCTCAAGCGGGTTCTCAGATATCAACTCCCATAGCGTTGACTCTCACCCCCTGATGTCCTTCCCCTTAACTATTGTTATGCCTACTTATGTCAAGTCTTCCATGTCAAGTCCTCCGTGTCAGTGGTTCTCCATCGAGAGTGGGAACAAATAGCCCGATCTGGGGTAAATCTGTGTAATTTTCCTGCTCTTGTGCTCCAATTCTTTAATTCGTGTTTTCTTTTGGCAAGCTGATCGGTTGTCTCCATCGACGGAGTATTATCTCAGCACTGATCCATGCCAGCCATGTCTCGATAACAGGCACATAAAATAAGTATTATTGTTCCTTCGTTTCCTGTCATCTCTGTTTATGCGTGCGTGCGAATAGCCAAATCATGCCGTGCCATATCCGATCCTAGCTTGAGGTTAAGGGCCGGAGATCCCCAAAGAGGCGATGCTCTCCGCCTGCATACGTCACATCGTCGGATTTTACTGATTTTTATCCCATTTTTTAGCTGTTGCCCGAAGTCAAGAGTTCGTGGCAAGTAGCGGCTTGTTGTTTCTTGTTTCCGATGACATTGTATCCGCTGGATACAGCTGATGATGGGGATGATGATGCGGGTGTCACTCGATGACGGATGTAGCATTTCACAGCCTCCATCTCACTTCCTCAGCCCGACGACGAAGGCGAAGGCGAAGGAGTCCACTCCCGTGCACTGATGTAGGTTCCCTGGCAACGAGACATGCCGACGTAGCATTTACATCTCATGGGCCGTCTGGCAGTATTTTCTGCTCGCTGTTTGATACACATGCATTCCTGCATGCAAGAGGAACATCCTCGGTGAGAGAAAAAAGAGGCCAAAAAGGGGTCAGCCAGGTCAAAGCGAGTCATCAGCGTCTGTAGGCGAGACGAGGAAGCAAGCGTTCGGAAGGCCTGCAGCTTCGTATACAGATGGAAGGCAAGGGAAAGGCCCAGCCCTTCCTTCGATTGGTCTCTATGTACCTGCATGCGAGGATCTCGCAAATTGGCTCCCTTGTTTTAGTATCTATTAAGAACCGAGAGGGAAGAGCAGCTTAACTTCCTCATATTTTCGCTCTCTGATTTCAAGCTTCTCGTCTTCTGTCAGGTCTTTGCTTCTCGGGAAAGGGGTTGATATTGAAGTCTGACACACCTCTAACTCTTTAGTCTCACACTTTAATTCTCTCCCCTCTCTCTCTGCGTCTGTATATGTTTGCTCGGCCATATGGACAGTCAACCCCAGGAAACATGCATGACATGGTAATAAGATTACTTCGGGGGGCCACTCTTTACGATGCTGCATGCGCCAAGGTGCCAGGGGCAGAGAGAAGAGGCCGAGAAAAAAAAAAGGGGGCACTGGTCATCTGCTCGCTTGCTAAACCTGGGGAAACGGTGAGCGGATCCATCCATCGATCCATCCAGGGAGTATTCTGTTGGCCCGAGGATATTAAGGCCTTTCCCCAGGTTTTTCTTTCGTTCCGCCGTCTTTAAACAAGCGCCGACCCGTGTGCCTCGCTCTCTCTTCCATTTTCCCTTACTTAATTTCCATGTGAACGCTGGACGCTGGACGCTGGACGAGGTGCATTCCGAAGATCTGGTCGGCATTCCTCCCTCTTGCCGGCCGATTACTCGGGATCACTGCAGGTGACCAATTACCGTCTGTCCGCTACCGCTATTGTTGGGTATTGTCCGCTGCTCGGTGGTCAAAGGAAAGATCTAAGGGGAAAAATAGTATGAATTCCAACCTTGTTCGTTCCCGAGTATCAACCCGATGTCCAAAAAGAAAAGATATCAGAAAACAAACGGCATCCCATGGTCCCTAGCGAAAAAAAGAAGACAAAAAAGTGTCAAAAACAAAGTCAACATCAGCCGATCCAACGGACCAAAGCAAGCAGATGCGAGAGGAAAGAAAAAATAACACAGGAAGTCAACAAGCCGCGGTAATAAAAGAGCATCTGCCGTCGTAATCAAATATGAGAAGAAACAAACGAGGTACTCAAGAGGAATACCCAAGGGAATGAGACATCACGATAGCAACTCGTCGATGTATGCCTTCTCGCTCGCTTTCTCCCGCGTCTCTTCCTTTAGCAAGACGGCAAGGACTTCAATAGGTGGGTTCAGGCCGAGAGCATGAGCTCGTCTCCAGCGTTTTATCCGTGCAATTCCAATGCATGGCTAACAGATGATATTTCGGTCAGCACTTTCTGCTGCTTGTTTGCTGCCGGGGAGGTATCTCGATGACTTTACTTACACCGTACTGACTGCACAGGTCAAAGTGTCGTAGAATTCTCTCCTCAATACTTAGATCTGCTTGATGCACTGTAAACACGTAAATGTCAGATTGATGTCGATAATCTCGCAGTAGTACTCGGCATACCTCTTGAGGCAGTTCGCTTTCTCTCCTCCGCCCGCCAGTATGCATGTAGCTGCTTCACAGTCAATGCCTCTGCCTGCTCGTCTTCCTTCGACTTTGGCAACGCTGCCTCGGCTCTGGCCTGCTCGTGTACGACGGCTGTTGAAGTTGTGGATGCTGGAGTGACCTTGACTTCGGCGGTAGCTTCTTGCAGCTGTTGCTGCTCGTCGTCCTGCTTCTTTGGCAGGCTGTGGGTAGGTAGGGAGATCTCCTTGGGCGAGGGAGACCGCTGCTTCAAGTCCTTGCCGGGTATCGAGGCATTGGAGAAGGGTTTTGATATCTTCGACTGCGTGCCGAACTGGAGGGTTGCCTGGTTGCTTTTGCGCGAGTCGGCGGCTTTCCGGCGGGGGGCCATGTTGACTGTGAGTTAACGAGTATCTTGAATGCGATAGTGGGCTGAGAATTAACTGGATCGCACTCTTGCTGTTTCGCTGTCGATGAGAAGCTGCCGTCGTTGTGTCTGTCGTCTGTCGTCGCTGGCTGCCTAGAGGCTCATCATCGGCTTGGGGGGAAAACGCTGGTTGTCCATGGCAACCACCTGGGGCGGCGGCCTTTTTTCTTCCAGCCAACGCAACACGAGCAGAGCCTCCACTCCAACAAGAGGGAGACGGTGGTCAGGATCAAAGAGCGAGGCGATTATAGCGAGAGAGGACACGTCTATTACTATCGAAAGGTTTAATAATGGCTGCTACCTGGGTACCAAAGATGGACTACGGCTTGAACTTGAGGACGTCCGCAACGACCTCCACCATCTCGACCACTTTCTCTTCCTCGAGCCGCTTGCCGTACAGCTGCAGCGAGACGGGGGCGCCGTGATAAAACTCAGGATCATACTCGGACTGCATGATCTTGTCGTGTTCGTTCAAGGGCTTCCAGCTGGCGTCTCGCTTCAGGTCGACGGCCTTGTCTGCGTAGGTGACGGGGAACGTACACGATGGGAGGTCTGCCACCAGTCACACAGCTTATCAGCGAGGGGGCGGGCAGCAGGAAACGGACCAGATGAAAGAGAAACATACCTAGCAGGTTACCAAAGGCAGTGAAGCCGAAATACTGCATCGTCTCGCCGTATCCCTGACGAGCAGCGGGGGCAACGGCGGCTGGGGCGATGATACAGTCCATGGGGCCAGCAGTGTCTGTCTTGGTGGCCATCCACCTGTCGAGATACGCTCGTTGCAGGCCGTTGCGTTCGATAATCATATCACTTAGCTTGACGGCGTCTAGCTGGTCTTCCTTGAGGGTTGAGAAGGTCTTCTCCATGCACTTGAAGAGAGGCTCGCCGTGCTTCTCTAGCTGAGGGAGGATGGCGGATGTTCCGAATACTTTGAACCCTTCCATGACGAGGCGCAGAACCTCAGGGTGGCCAGTTGGTTCCCTTTTTTAAAAGAAGTATTTTGTCAGTGCCATATACAGCTTTGAAATAGCGGAGGAGTGGCCTACCATTCAAAGACATCATGGCCGGCTTCTTTCAGTGCCTTGCTCACGATGTTAAGGGCGCGCTCTATCGGCGGGTAGCATGTCATCCCGCCGTCATTGTTGCCTAGTATACCAATACGCAGCTTCCGCCCCTTTGGCTGAATGACATCCTTTTTCCAGGGGATGGGGAGAAGCTTGGGGTCGGCGTTCCACTGCCCGGCCTGCTCGGACATGATCGTCTCGCAGAAAAGCTTGACAGTATCAAGTGAGGTTGCCATTGGGCCGCACACAGATGGGATAAACTCCTGTCCCTGTATGGCTGCTCGTCCTCCCAGGGTTGAGAACCGGCCAAAGGAAGGCTTCAATCCGTACAGATGACAGAACGCACCTGGAACACGAATACTGCCCCCGATATCTGTCCCAAGTCCCAATGGCGACGCCTTGAGGGCCAGAAGAGCTGCCTCCCCGCCTGACGAGCCACCGGGGCTCAAACCCTTGTGGATGGGGTTTCTAGTCTCCCCCCAGACTCTGTTGTCTGTCTCTGCCATCAACATTGCTGTGGGCACGTTGGTCTTGACATAGAAGACTGCACCCAAGTCTCGCAATCCTGTCACTATTACGGAGTCCTTTACTGTAGGCTCGATGGTGTACGCCGCCATTCCGATGGACGACGGATGAGGGACCGTCATGAAGTTATCCTTTAGCGAGACGGGCAACCCATGGAGAGGACCAACCACCTTTCCTGTCTTTTCGAGATGATCATCCAGCTCCTTTGCACGCTTCAATCCCTCGTCAAACAGAACTTCGGTGACACAGTTGGTCTATAAATTCTCGCACGTCAGCCAGCCTGTTCATTCTTGAGCAGAAGAAGGGTCTCTATATACATACCAGCTTCTGTGCAATGACAGTTGCCCTGCAAAAGGCCGTGGTTATCGTGACAGAAGACAGCTTTCTTGTCCTGAGCTTCTCTAACAGCACAGATGCATCGGAATTGATAATCTCCAGCTCCTCGGCGGTGAGAAGGCCTGAAGTCTGAGGGTACGATCGCAGGTCTCGCGGCAGCTCATCTTCCTTGACATCGGGGATAGACCAAAACGCAGCCAGGGCATCGTCTCTCCGCTTCCTTGCCGCCGCAGATATTTCCTTATAGCACTGTCCCATCTTCGTTTACTCGTGGAAATTTGAATATCTGACCTTAACACTAGATATGTCTTCTAGTCTGCCACTCTGGCCCTTTGCGCTGCGAACTCGTCCCCTATTTATCTATTAACAAAGACATGGCTAACCGGAACCCCTCCTGACATTTAGCCGGTGAAGTAGGGCGATCCCGCCTCGGCCTTGCTTGACTGGAGGGTATATCCCGTCAACTAACTGTCAACAACGCCTCTCTCAGTGCCGAAGCTACATATCTTTCCCCCGTCGGTTGGCCCGTCACCCACCGCAACATCCCCACATAGGGCAGAGTATATTATTATTATTATTATTCTTCATTATACTCCTATGCAGTCAAGGACTATGAGGAGTTCTACCGAAATAGATGAGATAAATACAAATTTAGCCACCATAGGCTCTAAGTTTTTAAAAGTGCAAATAAAAATAGTCCAATAAAGACAAAAAGGGCGTGTTTAGCTACTCTTCTAGACTCTTTAAAGAGATCTAGATAGAGAGTGGATCAATTTAGTAAAGGAAATATTTTTTTTTTTTTTTTTTTTTTTTTTTTTTTTTTTTAAAAAAAAAAAAAAAAATGCCCGGGATCGGGGTTCTAATAATCCGGCCTAATAGCCCGGTCTATTCTAAGCCAATTGGTGCCTTTAGGGTCCTAATTAGATGCCTCTAAGGCCAAACGGCCCCGGGTTCGAACGATGGACCTGGCGGACTAGATCTATAGACCGCGGACTGCCTAAAAATAGACCTCGCGGAATCGGATAATTAATGATCCGGCCTAATAGCCCGGACCGTCTCGAGCCAATTGGTGCCTTTTGGGTCCCAATTGGACGCCTCTAAGGCCAAACGGCCCCGGGTTCGAACGATGGACCTGGCGGACTAGGTTCATGGACCGCGGACCGCCCAGGGCAGAGTATATCTTATCTGGCGCTGGACACGGTGATCTTTCCGCGATGCGGGTCGAGTATATCGTGGCCACCTTCAAGTAGTTTATACGGCTTGTAGAGCAGTTGTTTACAGCAAATATCACGATGTGTATCGAAACGTTGTGGTAAGTGTTTGCCTGGTTGAAGAAACAGTCATCGTACGGAGGTCCCCACGAAAAGTCCTCGACAGGGGCAATCTGGTGGCTGTAAGCAATACAGTGGCGGAACACATAGCTTACTATACTAATTTGTATGACTTTATATAGGAATTATTAGAAATAAGTATAGAAATATATATATCTAAGTATAGTAACTCATATATTAAAGCCTAACTCCCGAATAGTGTTAGGAACCGACCCTTGAGGCACGGAACCCTTGGTCGGAGCTTCGTTAGCCCAACCTTGGGTAACCCACTTAGGGTATAGGGCACACTCAACCTACACTAAGCGATTATTATTATTATTCTTTATTATTATTCTTCATTATACTCTTATATAGTCAAAGACTATAAGGAGTTCACTACTTGAGATAACTAATACTTAGCTAATCCGTGGCTAGATTTAAATATAGTAGGTATAGGTATAATTTATCCTTAAAGATAAGAAATTTAGATATAGTAATCTAGTCTCTTTAAAGAGAATTAGATAATTTTAATAAAATAAAATAAAATAAAATAAAATAAAGAAATAAGTAGAATTCCCCTAAGGGTAATAAAAAAAAGAAAATAATAAATATAGTAGTAAAATTAAAAAAAATTCTTAAAGAATATCTTTTAAAGCTCTTAGCTCCTATTCTCCTCTAAAAGCCACTTTCTAGTAGCTATTTAGGTTTCTTTTAAATAGCTTAAAAGCTATTATTTTCCTTTCTCTATCTAAAAGATATATTTTAGATTCTAGTTCTAAATCTTTTTTTCTCTCTTTAAATAGTCTCTAACTTCTTTATAAGAAGGGTAGAGAAGTAAAAAATAAGCTAGATTCTTCTTTTAATTTCCTCTATATAT